>JBCEWC010015325.1:0-13798 GCA_038996855.1 Solanum aculeatissimum
ATACCATAAGCACACAACCTCTAGTTATCATCACGTGTCTATGTAACACATCACTATAATCTATGTAGTCTCATTAACAGAGTAATTTCAATTCTCTCAAAAAAAAAACTTTCAATTTAGAATTTGCGCGTGCTTACTCTATCTATTTATATACAATTTGTTGATACATTTGAGTTGTATAAATTATGAAAAATTCATAACTATTAGTTATTTGTGTACAATTTGTTGATACAATTAATTTGTACAATTTATGAAAAAAACATAACTATACATACATAATTTGTATATACTTATCATATTTGTATAATGGCAAGCAAAATATACAAACAGAAATATCATAGTAAACAAAACTATAGCTATAAAGAGTAATCAAGGAAATTGTTACTAAGGACTATAATTAAATTATTTCACTTTGCTATTTGTGAAATTTGTTCTTTTTAGTTTATTTTTCTGTATATATATATATATACACACAAATTTGTTAGAGACTAATCATACGGGGTAAGTAATATAAAAATATCAAAAAATTTAATGTGAAATTATCTAACTATTCAAATTATTTGATACGTTTGAATTACTAAATATTAATTTTTTGATGAATAAAATGATTATATTATTAAGTGAGAATTATGAATTAAAAAAAAAATTACAAATCTGGATATCTCCCAAATCTATAGCAGCAGACTAGACTATCAGTTCAAAAATGAGGGTCAAAATTTAATGTACTTTACACGGAAAAAAAGAAGTTATTTTTCATCATTGACCTTTTCAACGCATTAAAGAAGTCATTGAAATATTTTTGAAAAATAGATTAGATTTAGCAACAAGTCAAAAATATTAAAGTAATTGATATGCTCAAACATTAACAACACTTTAGCTTATCCAATATTAATTTTTAAATGTACTAATTCGTTAGTCAAATCATTTTAAATTAGTAATTAATAGACAGTTATCGAATATTGTACTGACTCAATAATTTTCTGCTTTTGTCTTTCACTCATCAATAGATCTCTAATCAAACAAAATAATTTTTTTTTTAGCTCTACTTAAGTTGGGAATTGTGTTATTGAAAAACATAAAAAGAAATATTGGTAAGTCTAAATTTTGAGAGTGCATGTAAGTAATCAGTTAACAAATATATTTATGATAAAAATATAAGTACGATAATTCTCGAAGGATTCACAGTTTAATCCAAAAAAAATTGAGTAATTCGCTCCCGCATTAATAAATCGTCAACTATAATATTTTAATTTGTTCACCAACGATTAATTAGATAATTCAATATCAATATGTTAATAGGCCAATTTTACAATTGCCTTATTGTTAACGATTCAATTTGAACAACTAATACAACTCTTAAATTTTTGAATTTACAAAATTTAAATCCACCAACTCACGAGATTAAAAATGAAAAACGAACCGCACAATTAGTATTAATTGTGTAGGATACAAAATAATATTTTTTGATAATTCATTATACAACTATATATTGTTTTAGCAATTATATATCCATTTTTCTTTCATCATCATAATTCTTGTAGCCAAGCTCATAGGTTTCAAAAATACATGTAATCTGAGTTGCTCCTTTATAAGTGTGACAGGTATTTTAAAATATTTATGATATTATAATTATTTTTTATTAACGATTTAATTATCACAAAATCTTTTCATTATGGGATGATATATACAAAATTATCGACTGAAATAAGTTATATGAATTATTAGATGTAATTTCAACTAAATTAATAATTTTTTAATCGTACACTCATCAAACAGTTTTATATTTCTGAATTTGATTGTTTTTATACCTTAGTACTACCAGTAAATAACTCTTGTATTATTTATATTAGAGGGGAAAAAGTTAATAATGTACAATATTTTGTCTTTGATATAGTGAAACAAAAGAAAGTAAAGTTTGAAAATGCCTATTTGATGTACAATGCAGGATATCACGCGAGTTCATGAAAATTAAATAACTTTATGAATATATATTTTTTATAGGAGTATATATTATTAGGAATTTATGAATGATATTATTAGATTGAAAAGTCAATCTCAAGTACAAAAGTACCGTCGCATGATTGGATGGTGGAAGGCAACCACGTCATCTTTCCATAATTGAATTTCTTTATTTGTTTTTTAATATAAGATATCATCTTACTGGCAAAAGGGTAGTACAATTTTCCCTAATGTTTTATAAGATAGAAGAACAAGGAAATATAAATTATTGTACGTTATCATATATGTTTAAATCATAAATGAGTTCTTACCAAATTATGGTTTTAATTTTTTTCTAATTGAGCCAATTATTATATAAATTACCAAAAATATTTACAAATAATATTAAGTTTTCATTTGATTGAATATACCAATTAGAAGAGCATTGTTTTTTACTTGCATAATATTTTTTATTACCTTAATTATAAAAATAGGCCCAAAATCATTAAATGAATGAATTAAATAAATTTTAAAAGTAAAAAATAACTGCAAATTCAATTATCTATGATTTTAATTATAACAACAATAACATACCCAGTGGAATTTCACAAGTAGGGTCTGGGGAGGATAGAATGTACGAAGATGTTACCATTACCTCATCGAGGTAGAGAGGTTGTTTCTAGGAATCCCCGTTTCAAAAATTCATAAGTAGAAAAACCTAGATATGAAAGAGGAAAGGAAAGGAAACAGAAAGAGTGACTAGTAACGAAAAATACATGATAGTATGTAATTACGATAAATCAACATACATAAGACGAATAATAACAACACAGTATATAAAGACACAACTAATCCTGCTATACCCCGTAACTAGCCATCATCTTGACCCTACTAACCTATTAGCCTGCTACTCTAATTCGCGATCTCTACGCCTTCCTATCTAAGGTCATGTTCTCGGTGAAATCAAGTCTCACCTATCTTGTCTAATCACTTTCCTCCAATACTTCTTCGGTATACCTCTACTCCTTTGTGAACCTCATAAATCCAACTTCTTGCGCCTCTTAACAGGAGCATCGATACTTCTTCTCTGCACATGTCCAAACCATCGCATCTCGCTTCCCTTGTCTTGTCAGCCACAGGGGCCACCTCAAGCTTCTCCCGAGTGGTCTCATTCATAATCTTATCACTCCTGGTATGTCCACACATCCATCTCAACATCCTCATCTCCGCGACCTGTATCTTCTGAACATGTGGTTTTTTATTGGCCAACACTCCACTCCATACAATAAAGACAGTCTAACCACCATCCTGTAAAACTTACCCTTGAATTTAGATGGTATCTTCTTATCACACATACTCCAGAGGTAAGCCTCCATTTCGTTCATGTTGCCCCAATCCGATGTGTGACATCATCATCGATATCGCCACTATTCTGGATGATGGATCCAAGATATTTAAAATTTTCTCTCGTGGGAATAAAATAAAATATTACTTCTTTGGTTTTATGATCTCTTTTTTTTTAACAATATTTTAGTTTTAATTTTACACCTGATATATTTAAGACCACAAAATTAAAGAACATTTTAGTCAATAAAATTTTAATTTAGAACTATATAGTATTTTTTATTTTTTAAACTATGATACGGAGAAAGTAAAAAATATGTGCATAACAATTAATAGGAGACTACAAACAGAGTAGTTTAGAATATTTCAATAAATAATACTCATAAATACATATAAATATTTATATTCTACATGCTATAAGCGGCTAGAACGTCCAAGCGCAGGCGTTCATTCTGCTATTGCTGAATACGGCGAGGAACGCCATTATCATTTTACATCACCTTCATCAGCTCTTTTTATCTCTTCCTATGTATGTATCTCCTTCATCTTTTTGGGTTTACTGTATCTGTGTTCTACTCGATGATTGAGTGTGATGGTTTGATTTCGAGTTGTGTTTCTTAGTTTAATTTTGCCTCTCGCTTGAATTTACTTCTTTTCTGTGCGATTTGGTCTCTTCGGATGTATATGTGTTCGTATTTGAACTCTGTTTTAGTCATGTACGATATATCGTTGTGTGTTTGAACTGAATTTGGGGGCTTTTTGGTTCTTTCGGAGCTACAGGGATTTGTATTTTGGAGGCCCTTATTTTTTTGGGATTTAGGGTTGAGCCGCCCTTGGATGCACGGACGAAGTTGATCCAGGAGTAGGATCGGAAAGAATCAAGAGAAAAAGATAGACATTTGTATTGAATTGAAGAGTTCAATAGATACTAACCCTAATTCAAATGTCAAAATGAAAATTTGAGCCAAGTTTATGGACTGTTTATTCATTTGCCCTTCTATTAAGGATGTAATAGTTTAATTGGTATTAGTAATAAATATCATATAGAATTGAAACTCAACTACTTCAATAGCTCTGCAAAAGTGTAGGCTTTCATCTTTTAAATATATGTTATTTCTCTATTCATTTACACGAATGATCTTAATTCCAAAAAGGAATTAAAAAAATTAAGAGTGGTATCTCCAAAGTGTAATGTTTGAATTATATCTTGATCACATCACTAAAATAATAAACAGAGAAATTTAGTGGTTAGGACTTCCAATGATAGAGGGAACCACCATAAGTCTACCCACCTTATTATTGTCGTATCATTTATCTCTCGTCATTTTGTTAATTAGTCTCCTTCCGCTGGTAGAGATCATATATTACTTTTTTTTAAGAAAAGGAAAGAAATGAAGGATTACTACTTTTGTTGACCAAACTACTTAATTAGTTTCAATCCCCAAAGTTAAGTAGACACTTTTCTTAAAATTAAAATTTGATCTTGATGGCCCTTTGCTTTTTGAAAGTGTCACGCGGTCGAAACATCAAGTAAAAGGGACATTTGGTGGCCCGTGGCTTTCGTTCACTAATTTTCCCTTTTCTTTTTAGTTTTTTCCCTTCTTTAAAGTAAGCCCTTTAATCAACTGAAAAGACAGTTTGTCTAATAATCTTAAATAATTCAACAAGGGAACTTCAGTGATTGCAGAAAATTGCAGTTATACATATAAGAAAGATAGGGTCAACAAGGGAACTTCAAAGATAAGATGATATTTCTGGCAAGTATATGTTCTCAGTAAATGTCAATGCAATTAATGAAATATATCGGATGAGATACAAGGAGATCATAAAAAAAGAAAATAAAGGACGAGAAGCATGATTTCACACAATGGAAAAAACAGAAATTTTGTTGATGTGTTCAAACTTTAAAGAAATAAAATAAACATTTGATGGATGGGTGCACTGACAAGGCGACAGTTTTTTCTTCCTGGTCAGGGTACCAAGCAAGGCAAATCCAAACCCCTTAGTTAGCTAGCTTAATTTTTCCTCTTTTTAATCCATATCAGACTCTTCGTTACATTTTCGCCAATACCTTTGAGCTTTCCTTGAGCTGCTACTTTCTCCTAGTCCACTCTTAATGAGAGTAATCAGTGTTGCCTGCTCTGATTCTTGTTACCAACCACACATGTCTAATCAAATCCAGTTCTCTCACGATATGTACCTCGAATAATCCGATTCTTGTTCCAACTTACTAAGAGATCTTGGTGGAATTGCCACATATGAAATTGAGCACAGGCTTGCCAAGAAATAGCCTACTTGCTTCTCGAGAAGAGATGGAAACATGCTCTACTTTTCTTCAATTGTATATTACCAAACACTTTTTTAAGTTTATTAATAGTCTTGCAAAGTTAAGAGAGGGTACTAAGTCCAATTTAAACCTTTTGTTACCATCAATTCTTCTGCTTAAAAAGAAAATTCTAGAACTAAATTTGAAAGCCTTAGAATACACAAAAATAAGGAGGCAAACTAAATTATGCCAATAAAGAACAACTTAAGAAACCCAAAAGAATCTGGTGAAGAAAAAGCCCATCAGTGTTGAGTATGGCTGTATCAGGATGGGACAGTCCTATTTTAGTGGAACGGGACGGGACAAAGAATGGGATTTAGGTTTTTTTTAAGGGTACATGGCCTTCAGGAAATGGGGTTGGGGGGCTAACTGGTAAGCTCGTCCCATTCCATTACCTGATCTTAGTGGTCCATGCCTTAATGAGACGGAAGGGTGATCTTAGTGATATATTTTTAAAAAAATTCATATTAATTTAGATCTTTAAGCACTAAAATTTTGTAATAAGATGATGGTTTTATACAAGACTACGACTAAGATAATTCTTAAAAAATTCAAGACTAAAGCCTTTAAATTTTTTAAATAGAACTTTGTCATTGTATACAAGTTATATAATTGCAAGTTTTTTTTTCATTCTAACTGCAATTTGCATGTAGTATATTTAACAATTTGGTATATTAATAATAATAAATTACCATCCTAATATCCTATAAATTGTTTTTTTTCTTCTTCTAATTTGGCCATAATCTGGCAAGGAAGCTTTGTTGCAATTGACATTTGTTATTTTTGTTGTCCCATGATTTCAATGCTGTTATTGCTTCTGTTAGTATCCATTGCAGGTCACATCTTCTTTTTCAATTAATTTTGGTCGGTGAAAATTTCTTTTTTCTGCAATATCCAATCTCTGAACAAGATAGAAATCTCTAAATTGCCCTCCTCTAATGAATGTCGGTGATCTCCGATTTGAGATCTTGTTGCCCTAAAAGCGCTCTGAAAGCTAATGATGATTTTTAAATGTTGGTGATCTCCGATTGCATAAATACTGTAGTTTCTGCATTTGTAGATATTAGTCCTCGATTTTCAATAGACGGTCCTTGATTTGGTAATACAAATTCAAGATTGTCAGCTGGTTCTGCCTCAAATTCATCCTTTGCCCGTGGTTGATCTGATTGAACTTCCTTCTTTAAACTTCTTGTTGTTGAATGTGAAGGCTTTTCATTGATTTAATTTTTCCTTCGAGATGAACAATCTCTTTTTGTTGTCTCTGAAATATTTGGGAAACAAGAGCTTAGTGCTTTATTGGTTGGATGTTTGGAATATGTGTTTAATCTTATATTTGTTACGTGGATGTTGTTTTAGGTCATGGCTTGGAAGCGAGTTATAGCCATATGTCAATCAGGTGGTGAATTTGATACTGATAGAGATGGTTTCCTTTCATATAAAGGCGGAGATGCTCATGCTATGGAAGTGGATGAAGAACTGGACTACAATGATTTCAAGATGGAGGTTGCTGAGATGTTTAACTGCAACCTTGCTACTATGACAGTAAAATATTTTCTCCCTGGAAACAGGAAGACACTTATAACAATCTCCAATGACAAAGACCTTAAGCGCATGATCAAATTCCATGGCGACTCCGATACTGCAGAGATCTTTGTGATGACTGAAGAAGCTGTTGATCCAGATTTCTCAAACATGCCTGGTAGTAGGTAGATTCCTTGCTGCCTAAATATGAGAATTCTCCCTTTAAAAGGATAAATTATATTGGACATACTGTGTTGCAGGTCAAGCAGGACGACTTTATCAGAAATGGCGGTCCCAGCTGACGCTCCTTTGGGTGTTGTGGAGGATATTGTGGATGATCCCAATGAGTCTGGCCTCTTGCTTGATGCCAATTTTGATGTCGTAGGTGATACGAACAATGTTGATGACACAATTGCAATAGAAGCTGAACTGCCCGTTCCTGTTCCATTTGCTGCTGGTAATTATGATGAGAAGAATGCTAAAGTTGCTCAGCAGTGGCAGAATGATATAACTGGTGTGGGCCAAAGGTTTAATAGCGTACATGAATTTCGTGAGACGTTGCGAAAATATGCCATTGCAAATCAATTTGCGTTCAAGTACAAGAAGAATGATAGTCATCGAGTGACTGTAAAATGCAAAGCGGAGGGCTGTCCGTGGAGAATTCATGCATCAAGATTGTCAACCACCCAACTAATCTGCATTAAAAAAATGAATCCTACCCATACCTGTGAAGGGGCCGTTGTTACTAATGGCTATCAGGCAACAAGGAGTTGGGTGGCTAGTATTATAAAGGAGAGGTTGAAAGTTTTCCCTAATTACAAGCCAAAGGACATTGTCAATGACATACAAAAGGAATATGGAATCCAGTTAAATTATTTCCAAGCATGGCGTGGAAAAGAGATTGCTAAGGAACAGCTTCAGGGTTCGTATAAGGAGGCATATAGTCAGCTGCCATTTTTTTGTGAGAAAGTGATGGAGACAAATCCTGGAAGTCTTGCAACTTTCACTACAAAGGATGACTCAAGCTTTCACAGGCTCTTTGTATCATTTCACGCTTCACTCTATGGCTTCGAACAAGGCTGCAGGCCCCTGCTTTTCCTTGATAGTATATTATTGAAGTCCAAATATCAAGGTACTCTGTTAGCAGCAACAGCTGCCGATGGGAATGATGGTGTTTTTCCTGTTGCTTTTGCCATAGTAGACCTAGAATCTGATGATAACTGGCATTGGTTCCTATTACAGCTTAGAACTGCATTGTCAATGTGTCGTGGTATTACTTTCGTGGCTGATAGAGAGAAGGGGCTTAGAGAATCAATTGCTGAAATATTTCAGGGTGAGGATGTCTACCATGGCTACTGTCTACACTATCTCTCCGAACAACTTCTCAGAGATGTAAGAGGACAATTTTCTCATGAAGTCAAGCGCCTTTTGGTTGAGGATTTTTACGGTGCAGCTTATGCACCAAAGCCTGAAGGCTTCCAGAGGTGTGTTGAAAGCATAAAAAGTATTTCACTAGATGCTTATCACTGGGTAATGCAGAGTGAGCCTATTAGCTGGGCAAATGCTTTCTTCCGAGGGATGCGATATAACCACATGACATCAAACTTTGGAGAGCTTTTCTATGGTTGGGTAGCAGATGCTCATGACTTGCCAATCACCCAGATGGTTGATGCAATAAGAGGTAAGATAATGGAGCTCATTTATACCCGACGAACTGAATCCAATCAGTGGGTGACAAGGCTAACTCCATCTATGGAGGAAAAGCTAGAGAAAGAAAGCCTAAAATTTAGTTCCCTTCAAGTATTGATGCCCAATGGTACCAAATTTGAGGTCCGGGGGGATACCATAGAAGTAGTTGACATTGACAATTGTGACTGTAGTTGCAGAGATTGGGGGCTAACTGGCTTACCTTGTTGCCATGCCATAGCTGTCATGGGTTGCCTTGGCCGTGACCCATACGACTATTGTGCCAGGTATTTTACTGCTGATAGTTATAGATCAACATATTCAGAGTCAATACATCCAATTCCTAGCTTAGAAAGGCCCAAGAGAAAGGATGCTTCTCAAGCTGCTGTGACAGTAACCCCTCCTCCCACCCGTCGTCCACCAGGGAGGCCGACTACTAAGAAGGTGGGTTCCCATGAAGTAGCTAAGCGTCAACTCCAATGTAGTAGATGCAAGGGTACAGGCCATAATAAGTCAACTTGCAAAGAGGTGTTACCGGAAAACTAAGGTCTAGAGGTATTTGCTTTATTTTTTGTTATTACTTGTGGGCTCGGTGTTTTGTTGTTATCTATTCGTATGCATGTATATAATTTTGTTTATTTGCTATTCACATGTATTATTTGCGTAAGCTGCTTACGATGCAATGTTAAGATTTTGGTTCAGTTCGATAATTTAGTGTGTAGTGATTTGGAAAATGGTTAATGTCAGTACAACAACTTGAATAATTGAATGGAAGGCCAAACGATAGAGTCTGGCATTGCAATTTCTCCCCCCAAAATGTCTTCTTCTCTCTGCAATCTGAACAACTTGGAGCATATGTACGGCATTATAGGGAGGAAGAGTTTACAATCTGTATGATGCAGATTGAACTTGTTCCATGGAATGTGAGGGGATTAGATTTCAGGACAAAAGAAAATTAGTCAAGAGTATGTTGACTAGTTGGAATGCAGACATAATATGCTTTCAAGAAACCAAATTAGAGGGGAGCTTGACTTAAATAGTTAGACAATTGTGGGGAGGCAGATGGGTTAATTTTGCTTGTTTGGAGGCTAGTGGGACAAGAGGGGGAATACTGTTGTTGTGGGACAGCAGGGTATGGAAGGGAGAGATTCTAGTCATAGGATCACACTTTTACTTGCAAGTTTGAAGCTCAACTCCAGAATTTCTGTTCTCATGTTACTGGAGTTTATGTTTCGAACTGTTATATTGAAAGGAGATTAGTATGGGAGGATTGAGTAAATAGGGTCGGTTAGGGGACTAATGGAAGGGCCATGGGCAGTCTATGGGGATTTTAATGTATGCAGATACATATCTGAAAAAAGAAATTGCACCAGAAGAACAGAAGGGATGAAGGGATTCTCAGACTTTATCAAATATATGAATCTCATAGATTTCCAACTAGAAGGAGCAAACTGCACATGGTTCAAAGGGATCTTACATGAAGCTGCTTCAAGAATTGATAAGATGTTAATGTCGGCAGATTGGGATGATAGTTTCAATAATTTGAAGCAGATTCCCTTGCAGAGGATTACCTTTGATCACACTCCTATTGCTCTACAAGGGGGATCTTGGAAAAGAAAGAAAAGTTACTTTAAATTTGAAAATTGGTGGTTGGGCACTGAGGGCTTTATAGACAGAGTCAAAGGTTGGTGGAATAACTTCAGCTATGAAGGAAGACCTGATTACATTCTGTCCTGTAAGATGAAAGCCTTAAAGAACAAGTTCAAAGAATGGAGTAAGAGTGAACAGGGGAAGCTTGGGTCATAGAGGAAGAATTTGCTAGGAAAATTGGCTGCTCTAGGGACAACATCAGGGATAAGAATGCTTACAGAAGAAGAGACAACAAACAAAGCTGAACCTGTTGCTTGAGTATGAAGATCTGATTAAGCAAGAAGAAATTGCTTGGAGGAAAAAGATCAAGGGCACTATGGCGGAAGGAAGGAGACAGAAAGACTAAACTTTTTCACAAGGTTGCCAATGCTCACAAAAGGTACAACAATATAGACCAACTCTGTGTGCAAGGAGAAATAATCCAAGAGAATGCTAGAATTGAAGGGGAGATGGTAGAATTCCATCAAAGCCTATACACACAAACAATTCACTGGAGACCTGCCTACCATTTCCCAAACTGTCCAGTTCTATCACCAGTGGAAAAGGAGAGTATGCAAGGTAGGTTCAAGGAAGAAGAGGTGTTGAGATGTCTAAAGATGTGTGCTACAGACAAGGCACCAGGGCTTGATGGTTTCACCATGCATTTTTTATCAAATGCTGGGAAGTGGTGGAACATGACATCATGCATGCTTTCCATAATTTTCCTGAGCAGGACTTGTTTGAAAGGAGCTTCAATGTGCTATCTTTATAACACTCATTCCAAAGAAGAAAGGTGCCAAAAAGCTGAAGGATTTCTGGCCAATCAGTCTGATAGGTAGCATATACAAAATCTTCTCAAAAGTTTTCATAGAGAGGCTAAAAAGAGTCATGGCAAAAATGGTGGACTCACAACAAATGACTTTTATTAAAGGAAGGCAAATCATGGATGTGGTTTTGGTAGCTAATGAAGCAGTGGGGTCTAGACAAAAGCAAGGAAAGCCAGGAATTGTTTGCAAACTTGATATAGAGAAAGCCTACGACCATGTCAATTGGGCCTATGTATTGGGTGTGCTAAGTAGGATGGGGTTTGGACAGAAGTGGATACACTAGGTGAAATTTTGTATATCAACTGTGAGTTTTTCAATTATTGTTAATGGATCCCCAATGGGGTTCTTCAGGGCACAGAAGAGTTTAAGACAAGGTGACCCTTTGCCACCATTCTTATTCTTATTAGCAAGAGAAGGTCTCAATAGCATGGTCAAAACAACAAATATGAATGGGTGGTTAAGAGGCTTCAATGTGGCTAGAGAAGGAAGGGATAACCTGTAGGCAACTCATTTGCAGTATGCAGATGATACCCTCATTTTTTTATGATGCAGATGAAAAACAAATCAAAATTCTGAGGGTAATATTGGTTCTATTTACAGGGATGTCTGGACTGCACATCAACTGGAGAAAGAGCTTTCTATATCCTATCAAAGAGGTCACAACCATGGAATCCCTGAATGCAATTCTAGGAGGAGAGATTGGTAGTCTACCAACAGTGTACTTGGGTATGCCTTTAGGAGCAAAATCAAAGTCTAAGGAAATTTGGAATAGTGTGGTAGAGAAATGTGAGAAGAAATTGGCAAGGTGGAAAAGATAGTACCTGTCTTTAGGTGGCAGATTAACCCTCATCAACTCCGTGTTAGACTCCTTGCCAACTTATATGACGTCCTTATTCACTATACTAGCAGGGATCATTAGTAGGCTGGACAAAATAAGGAAGAAGCTTTTGTGGCAAGGCAATAAAGACGAGAAAAGCTACCACTTGGTCAAGTGGAAATCTCTGATAATTGACAAGAAGTTTGGGGTTTTGGGGATCAAGAATCTAGATACTCACAGTAAGGTACTCAGAATGAAATGGTTATGGAAGTATGCCAATGACAGAGAGACTTTGTGGGGGAGAGTCGTAGAAGCTAAATATGAAGAAGAAGACAGATGGATGACTAAGGAAATTACATCTCCTTGTGGAGTTCACTTATGGAGATCCATCAGAAATCTCTGGACGGAGCTTAAGTGCTTCTTCAAGATCAAGGTGAATGATGGGGCTAAAACCAAGTTCTGGACAGATGAATGGCATGGAGAAGGTAACTTAGAAAGGTTGTTCCTAGATATCTACTCCTTAGTATTACACCGACAGAGTACCACAGCGATCTATGGACAACAGAGGGATGGAGATTCAACTTTAGAAGGCAACTCAATGATTGGGAAATACCAAGAATGTCAGATTTCATCAAGAAGATTGAGCAATTCAGTGGATTGGGAGCAGATGAAGATGAACTATGGTGGCGTGGAGACGAGAAAGGCATATACAAAGTGAGCAAAGCTTACAGGAAAATGAACAACTACAACGAGCAGCCAAACAGTTGGCCATGGAAGAACATTTGGAAAACCAAAATACCATATGAAGTGGCATGCTTTCTGTGGCTTCTGGCAAATGAGGCAGTGCTTACCAAAGAGCACCTAATTAAAAGGGGGATAAGTTTAAGCCCCAGTTGCTTCTTGTGTGGGGAGCAGGCAGAGACCGTGAATCATCCATTCTTTCATTGTAGAATCACAGGACAACCATGGAGATTGTTTTTGAACCTCTGGGGAATAGCATGGAGCATGCCTGGGAAGCTTACAGAGGCCTTAACAAGTTGGGAACAGGCTGGGGTGTTGGCCAAGAACAGAGGCCGATGGAGCATAGTCCCAACAACCATTTGGTGGACAATATGGAAGGACAGGAATTCTAGGTCTTTTAAGAGCAAAGAGAACAGTATGCAACAGATTAAGCTTAATTGCATCTTGCTACTGTGTTTTTGGTGTAACCAGTTACTTTCTAAGGATCCTATCTCTATTGTTGATGTTTTATACTCATTATATTATAGACATAACATCATAGATGTAGGTAGTACTTTGTAAAAATTGGGGTGGGTGGGTACTACACCTCTTGTAAGATTCTGACACTAACATAAATATACAAAGTTGCCAGTTTCAACAAAAATATATACGGCATTATATATCTTTTGTCACTGCAATATATTACATTATTTACTTGTATGTAACTTGTCAATGTACCTAAAAAGGTTATTTGTGGGTGATCTTTGTGATTGACAATGAATTAACTGAGAAAATTTGGTATTTGCTTATTTTGCATCTTGGGTCTCATGGATCGTAGATATGATCCTGTAATCCAATTCAATAATGCTTCATGGATCCTGGGTCATTCTGATTACTTGCTGATCATGCCCTTTGTGAGAAATATAGGAGAAAATATTATTGGATTGTTGTCTACATTATTACATTGAGACCCTATTTATAATACTATAT
>JBCEWC010015326.1:0-13797 GCA_038996855.1 Solanum aculeatissimum
TTTAAATAGGATATTATTTATATCTTTGATTATGAATAGAAGTCTTTTTAAATAAATAGATTCTTTTTATATATATGTTTTTCTATTTTAAGTAGAATATTATTTATTTCCTTGATTATGAATAGAAGTCTTTTTAAACGAACCTATTCATTTTTTTAACAAAAATTGGGAGTAGAGTTTTGTTGTTTCTTACATTTTTTGGACGTATTTTTTTGAAATTTTTTCCCTATTTTTGTGGACTTTTTGTCTTTTGGGAGGAGTTGTTATTTTTGTTAAGTTTTTATCCCTACTTTTTAGGGTTTTTTGTGGACGGTTTATGAAATTCCCCCCACCCACCAATTTTGTGGACTATTTTGTCTTCCTTTTAAAAAAAAACATTTTATTAAACTTCTTCTGTTATTTAAAAAAAATTAATTAATCTTTTTTTGGATCAAGTCTATTTTACTTGAAAGAAAATTCTCCTCATAGGAATTTAACTATTTTAGTTGAAAGAAAATTCTCCTTATAGGTCTTCTCAATTTAATTTATATTATATTTATTATAATCAATATTTAATATTATTAAAATAATAATATAATAATTGAAAAAATGGTGAAAAGACAATTTTATCTAAAGCGAAGTCTTTTAATAAAGGGCAAAAAGTTCAATCAACATTTCTAAGGGTTTTCACACTTTTAATATAGTATAGAAGTATAGATATAGATATAGATATAGATAGATATAAATAGATAGATAGATAAATATAGATGGATAGATATAGATAGATAGATAAATATATAAATGGATAGATATAGATATATTTAATATAAATTATGAAGCACGAAGGATATTTTGGTCAAACAATATGGTTTAATAATAATATAGAATATAAATAGATATGGAGTTGTGTTGGATGTGATATTTGTGTCAATTCCCCAAGCATTCATCTAACCGTAGGTTTTTCTCCTCTTTGCTGTGAATTCTAATGGTATAACAGGATTGTGTTAATTATTGTTTTCTTATCTGATATTAGATGGAATAAAGCTGAAATCTGTAATTTTTAATCAGAAGGCAGAATGGCAATGCCAAGTAGCTGTAAGAGACTTAAAGTTGATGGGGACACCATTGATAGACTTACCGATCTTCCGATTAATGTGAAACACTTGATTCAGGAGAATTTGCTTATAGAGGAAGCCGCACGAATGAGTGTATTGTCCACTCTGTGGAGACATGTTTGGGCCTCAATCCCTAAACTTGTATTTTCTGCTCAGTTTTGCCAAAGCAAGCCATTTAAACACATTAATAGACATCATTAATACAATTTTGTCGCAGCATTCTGGAGCCATTAAGACATTCTTCATGATTATTTCTTCAATACCTAATTTGCCACGCTCAGTTATGGATGAATGGATGTTTTTGTTGTCAAAAAAAGGTATCAAGGAACTCATCCTTAAGAATACTAAGAATGTACCTTATAAATTGCCTTCCTTCATGTACGATGTACAAATCCAAAGGTTGTACCTATCCAAATGCGTTTGTAGACTACCACACAGCTTTAGGGGTTTCTACAATCTCAAATTCCTTAAAATAAATCTAGTCCTCGTACGGAATGATGGAACTTCTATCTTGTGGATGCCTAACCTTCTGGGCCTTAATGTTGTGTCTTGCCAGGGTCTTTATCACTTGAAAATATATGCTCCAAAACTTTGGTATTTGAATTTCTATAATATTGGCCCTTATACCCTTAACTTGGCTCATTTTTTGGACTGTCCCAATCTCAAAACAATTATATTTGGATCAAAAGACCATCAAAGTAAAGTGATCAACTTGACCAATCTTCTCAGCTCTTGCCCTCAAGTTAGTCGTATTTTTATGGACAGTTCCTACCTCAAGGTAAGCTACCAATTTTTGTTATATTTGCATTGCCAAGAATGATGCATATATTTGTAATATTTAATGTTACTCTTTTGTGGTTGACTCTGTTCCCTCAGTCTTTTGCTTCTGGTACTGAAGTAGAGAGGCTCCCCACATGCCTAGACAATGTGAATTTTGTTGCTTCATATATCGATTTTGACGATGAAGATCAAGTATGTTCCTTTTTAAGAATTCTTACAAGTACTCCCAATGTGGAGGAACTTGCATTTGTGGGGTAAGTTACTGAGTTCATGAGTTATTACTCTTTCTCTGTCTAAATGTTACTGATTTTACTTTTTTAATACCTATAGTGGAACTCAAAAATTAAAGGTGGCGTGAAAGTCGATGTAAATCATTTTGAAGAACCAGCCTACAGTACACAAGAATTCAACAAGCTTCAAAAATTGAAAATAGTAGCATTTCGTGGTTTAAAAGCTGAATTGCTCTTTGTAAGGTTTATACTTGGCTCTGCACCTTTACTCCTGAAGATCATCCTAAAAGTAGATGAAAGTGTTCATGAAAGCCAATACTTGAAAATCTCAGAGGAGTTAATGGGGTTCCCTCAGGCATCTCCCAAATTGGAAATAATATGTAAACCACAAAAACAAGCCAAGTGAGTGCTCTATTGAGAAGGCCGGACCAGCTTTCTCATCCTACGAAATGGCACAAGAAAGTATTCTTTTCTTCCTCACTTGCAGTAACACCTTGAACCTCTTCCAATCCTTTACCACAGTATTGGAGCAGATAGAAGTAGTGTTTAACAATATCAGTTTTGTTGCTAAAGTATGACATCTTGTTATGTATTCCTTCAGTTTTGATAAAACAAAGAGAATTTGAATGATTTCCATTGTTATACTGCGACATGTTGAAGGGCTGCCATTTGCATCTAAAACATCTCAAGTTCTAGCATGCAGAGAGAGATCTGGTGTAAATAGTTGGTAGTATTTTTGAAGGCAGAGGGCCAGATCTTCAAAATTTATTAATGATGATTAGGAGGTTATGCTTTTAATTCCTGCTTCTTATACTATTACGCAGGTGAATCTTTTTTCGTCTATGTGTAGCATCCAAACTACGCTGCCTTATGACTGCTTTTCCTTCAGCTGCAGTGTAAATATTGGTCTAAGATGGTTTCCAGACTTAGACTTTTGGTAAGGTCTTTTCCCTGCTGTGTTTTATCTCCGTGTTTCATAACATTTCGACATTGTGATGGAAAATGAAACTCCAAATTGAATAAACCATTTCTGGGTTAGTTTATAGTTCTGATATGTCTCATAATATCATTGACAAATTACCACTCCATTACATGCTTCAAGCTACTTGAAGTATATCTTCAGAAATAAATCAAGGTGATTAGCACCTTGGCTAGAAGATCCGGTCGGTAAATCTGCCCCAAATCAGGCCTAAAAGACCTTATCCTTTCCAGCAATTTAGAGAGCTCACATTTTAACATGCTTTCCTGGTCTTCATCTTCCTCCATATAGTAGGGCACCACTAGGCTTAGATGAGTAATGGTTTTGATGCTTTGATTTGCTCGCCAATATTTTCGGATTTAAGTATCTTTCAGCATCTCTGATATCATTCCTCTAGTTGATCTTGATGGCTTTGAGTTGCTCAGCAATGTTCTCCCATCTAAATTTTTTTTCAGCACCTTTGAAATCATCATTCTGACAGTGTGAGGTTGATCCACGTGAGTACATATCTCAGAAAAGCCATCATGAGTTTGTCGAAATAGGACCTCTAGTCGTGTAGATATCGTGTTCTCCTCTAATTTTGTAAATTGAAACGAATGTACCGAACGTCTGTGTAAAAACAGACGTAGAAGTCGAAATTGATGAAACTCAAATCTTGAATATTTAGAGATTGATCCACCAAAATTTGCTCCAAATTCCAAAATAGCTCACCAAAATTAACAAATTAATCAACACTATAATAATAATATTTTACTAATAATAATAATAATATTTTACTAATATAGTAATATTGAAAGAATAAATACTAAATGATAAATATTTTGTAATTAAATTGATAATAGATACTTAGATAGTAATTAGTAAAGAGAATTTGAGAGAATTTAGAAATTGAGAGAATTGAAATTTTTGAGAATATTGATGAAAAAATATGTAAAGGGGTGGGGGTATTTATAGTTGAAAATTAGGGGGTTATTTTTTTTAAAAAATTAATAAATATAAAAAATTAAAAGAGTCGTTGAAACGGCTCTTTACTTTCCACTTTTCCAGTTCTCTGATTTTTTGGCCGTTAGGGGCCCCACACCCCAATGGTCCAATTGAAATTTTTTGACCGTTTTAAAAAAAAAATTAATTAATTAAACCGGTAATACCGGACTCGAACCGGTAAAACGAAACCGGTAATAACCGGAATCCACCCCCCGTTCCTTTCCGTTACCCCTGTCGGTCCCCCCTTACCGGTCTATAATTAGGACTCTACCGAACCGGGACCAGAATTGGTATTTTACCGAGACTGAACCGGTACCGGTAAGTCCTTGTTCCGTTGCCAGCTTTAGGAGTTTGTATGAGGAAGTTATGACCTTTTTCGTAAGACTGCCTATGCATGGCACCACGGGACCCTGTACGGGTCGTGAGGCCATGTACGGCCAGTGTTGGGGCCTCATGGTCCTCAATAAGAGGTATAACGAAGTGTTTCATGAAGGTCTTGACCCAAGGATTGGTTCTAAGTATAAGGTTAGCGTTTCGGAACTAGCATCAATGAGACGGATGCCCTCACGAGGCGTATGACCTTAGATGGGTTCATGTGGCTTCATTGTACCAAAGATTGGCTTGAATTTGGCCAAGTGAGGTGCCACAGACAAGTTCACGGTCCGTGTGAAGCCTCACGATCCATGTAGACCCCCTAAGGTTATTGGGTTGAAAATTTTCTAAGCATGAAATTACCGTTCCAAAACTTCGTCAATGTAAAATTTTCTAAGTGTTGCATCACGGAAAAGTATAGGTCCGTGTGACATTGTAAGGATCATATGGTCACTTCACAGGACCCCTGGCAACAAATTTTATTCCGCTTTATTAATAGTTTATTTGTAATTTAGGTTATTCCTAAGGATTATTTATGACCTTCCAACCTATTCTAAACCTCTCAAAAGACCTATACTCTCTTCTCTTATTCAAAATTCATTCAAACACTTAGAATTATATTCAAACTCTTTCATCTAAAAGCTTTCTTCCAAGTGTAGGTTGAAGGTTCAAGTTGGAATTCAAGGAAGTCTTCTTCTTCAATCATTCTTCTCCTTAAAATTTCTAGTTAATCAAGGTATGTGGGATTGATTCATGGTCCTCTTTCAACCATGAAGACCTCAAAACTCTTTTACACTTGATTTTATGAAATTTAAGCTTACTTTAAATATGGGTCTTTAAATTAATTGTTGATTTGATTAAATTGAAGTATGAGTTGTACTTTTTTGTTGATTTTAAAGTAATTTAAGTTCAACTACCATGAATTGCATTGAGATTATGAAGATTCAATTATGTGTATCCCTTTAAGTCTTCAATTCAAGCATGAGTAGTATGAATTATATTTTAATTGTGGATTTCACTATGATTGAAGGACAAATCTATCTTATTATGTTGATTTAAATGTAAATCTCTATTGCCCATGTTATTATATCATCATTCATTGCATTTGCATTCATGAGCATCGATTTTTATGAAGTTTTTGATGTGGGCTAAGTCTCAAAGATGTTTATGGACTATGTTTTCAAGAAAAGAATGGGTATGACTAGGTTGTGATCACACTATGTCTATGATAAGTTTCTTTGAGCAAATGATGGGTTTTTACACCATATGTATATGTTTAAAGGAGCATAGGATTGAGGTTAGGGGCGGGATGAACTATCTCCAAGGGTCCATACTCCTTTCTCATACCTATGTAAAGAATGGAGCTATTCCTATGCATGAAAGTATATCATGAAGAATGATTTGACTTTTTAGTCACGTATGCATGAAAGTAAAAAAAGTGATTTGGCCTTTAAGCCCAATTATGCATTGTTATGATTTCAAAGTACTTATCCTCTTTTCAAAAGCATGTATATGTATACATATTCTTGTGAGATGATGGCTTAACAACGATAGATTGGAGGCGGGGTGGACTATCTCCAAGGGTCCATACTCCTTTCCATCAAACTATGTGCCAAACATAAGTTCATGTTTATGCCTCTTATGAGATGATTATGTTAAGAATGGATCTACCTTTGGCAAGTAGGTCACCTCTTTATCCGTTGTGGGGTACAGGGGTAGATGATGGAGTTCTAAGTTATAGCTCACTTGGTCTTATGTCGGTTGAGGTCCCATCCCCATCATTTTTATATGACTAAGCATTCATGCATCATAGATTTCATGACATATTGACTTTGTATCCTTTCTTATAGCCTTCATTTTATATGTGTGCCCTTGTCATCTAACATTGGTTTACAGGTTGTTCATGTCATATGCATTGTATGCCCACATACTTAGTACATTCAAATGTACTAACACATACTCTTTTGCCTTCATGATCTAACCATGTAGGGACAGGAGACTACATCCATCCACCTCTTGACGGTTAGCTTGGATCTTTGAGTATCACTTGTGGTGAGTCCTATGTTCCAAGGACAATAACCACCATCTATCTAACTCTTATGTTATGTTGATTATGTCTTTACTTTGAGAGTGAGCCCGGGACATATTTTTACCCCCGCTTAATCTAGACTAGAGGCAATGTTGGACACTATGAAGTTCTTTGTACAAGTATGTTATGTGTATACTTAAGAATCTATGGTTAAGTATTATGTAGGGATGTGATGATTATTCTTATGCGATTATGATATGTTTAATGAGAATGTGCTTATATGGAAGGTCCCAAGCTCCATCTTATCCCCATAGTATGAGGCATACGTACCCACCCCTTAGAATGTATTTGCTAAATACTACATAATTCATGCAAATTCCATCCCTGATGACATCCCCATAGCTTGAGTCTAAAGTCCCATAACCCCTTTAGAATTATGTGTTTATTATTTAATTACGTGCTTTCAAACCAATGATGTGTAAAATGATGTTAAGAGGCTTAATTGAGGGCTCTCGAGTTCTCATTTGCCATGTTATGCCTAGGCCTTACTCTCGAGTCGTGACAAAGATGGTATCAGAGCACTAGGTTTATAAATGGTCATCAGAGTCCAACATGCTGCGTCAAGTAAAGTCTTATTCATGGGTGTGTTGTGCACCATACCTATGAGTGAGAGACTATGACGACGTTTTAGGAATTATCTCACTTCATTGTCCCTTATGTCATGCTATGAACCTTTTTGTAACATTTCCTAATTTTTTATGGTGTTCTTCTCACTCTTTTAGAAGATGCTCCACGAAGAGCCCCTCTCCCTATACAGGCCCCCGGTTAATGAGGACCAAGTTCTTCAAAAGCCTATAGTGGAGCAAGTGACTTATGATGAATTCTGAAATATTATTTCTATGTTGGCTCAAGTGGTGACCAACCAAGACCGACCAACTAATCCTCCTCTTGGTCCCACTCCAGCCTCAAGGGTGAGATATTTCACTTGGATGAATCCATCAGAGTTTCTTGGTTTAAAAGCTGATGAGGAGCCTAAGACTTTATTGATGAGTCTCTAAGGAGCTGACTATTATGGGTGTGAGTTCTAAGGAGAAAGATGAACTAGCTTCCCATCAATTGAAGGATGTGGCTCAGGTGTGGTATAATCACTGGTGCGTTGAGAGGGTTGTTATTGTTAAGGTTTATTGGGAAGAATTCAAATTTACTTTTTTGGACCGTTTCTTCCCTCTTGAACTTAGGGAGGCCAAAATGATTGAATTTATCAATCTCAATCAAGGTAGCATGACTATGAGGGACTATTCCCTCAAGTTCACAAAGCTCTCAAAGTATGCTCCTATGCTAGTAGCAGACCCGCGTGGAAGGATGCACAAGTTTATTTTTGGGGTCTCTAATTTGGTTTTGAAAGAGTGTCGTACGACTATGCTTATTCGAGAGATGGATATTTCTAGGCTTATGACTTATGCTGAATAGATTGAACGAGATAAGCTCAAGGAGAGGAGGGTGAATGATTCTAAAAGGGCTTGGTATGATGGTGGGTTCTCTAACTCTAGGAGTAGTGGTGGAAATGGTCACTTCCAACAGGGCCAAGGTTCAAATGCAAGGTTTGCCAATGATAGAGCGCCTCCTTCTACGGCTCAAGTTGGAGGTGGACCATTGCCTCCTCGATGTGATAAGTGTGGGAAAGTTCATTCCAAGAAGTGCTTATGGGGATCGAGTGCTTGCTACGGGTGTTGTGATGTGGGCCACAGAGTTGCTGACTATCTTAAGGTTGCTAAGAAGGGTCAAGGCCAAAAAGCTCAAGGTGGTCAAGTCTAACCACGGGTTCCTCCAGGAGATGCTCCTAGAAACAACAAGTTTTATGCCTTACATGCTCGTCAGGAAGTTGAGGAGACTCCAGATGTGGTGACTGGTATGTTAAAAGTTTTTGATTTTGATATTTATTCTTTACTTGATCCAGGTGCAAATTTATCTTTTATGACTCCTCTGTTGGCTGTTAAGTTTGGTTTGAGTCATGAAATTTTGAGGGAGACCTACGCAATTTATACTCCCATAAGTGAGTCTATTATTACCCAAAGAGGTTATCGGGGTTGTCCTATTTCAATCTTGCATAAAGTCCTTCCAGGTGATCTTGTAGAGCTTGAGTTATTTGATTTCGATATTATTCTTAGGATGGATTAGTTGCATGATTCATATACATCTGTTGATTGTAGAACTTAGAAAGTTAAATTTTAGATTCCTAATGAGCCTATTTTGGAATAGGAGGGTAGTGACTCTGTTGTAAAAGGATGATTTATTTCCTATCTCAAAGCCCGAAAGATGATTTCTAAGGGGTGCATCTATCATATTATGAGGTTTAGAGATATGGAGTCTAAATCACCTACTCTTGAGTCAGTTTCGGTGGTTAATGAGTTTTCGAATGTGTTTGCCAAATATTTGTCAGGTATTCCTCCCAATGGAGAAGTCAATTTAGGCATAAATCTCTTTTTGGATACTTAACCTATTTCTATTCCTCCTTATCATATCGCCTTGGCTGAGTTAAAGGAGTGAAAAGATCAGTTGAAAGACTTGTTGGAGAAAGGCTTTATTAGGCCAAGCATTTCACCTTGGGGTGCTCCTATTTTGTTTGTAAGGAAGAAGATGGATCACTTCGGATGTGTATTGACTATCGACAATTGAACAAGGTAATCATCAAGAATAAGTATTTGTTCCCTATAATTGATGACTTATTTGATCAACTTCAAGTAGCCACTCATTTCTCAAAGATAGATCTTCGTTCGGGCTATCATCAGTTGAAGGTGAGGGAGTATGATATTCCTAAGACAGCCTTCCGAACTAGGTATGGGCATTTTAAATTTGTGGTAATATCATTTGGTTTGACTAATGCTCAAGCTGTGTTTATGGATCTTATGAATCAGGTACTCAAACCATTCCTTGATAGTTTTGTGGTTGTCTTCATTAATGATATCTTGATTTACTCTCGAAGTAAGCAAAATCATATGGGTCACTTGGGGTTGGTTCTTTAGACTTTTAGGGAGAAACAATTATTTTCCAAGTTTAATAAATGTGAGTTTTTTGTTGGGAGAAATTGCTTTTCTTGGTCAAGTGGTGTCCGGTGATGGTATTAAAGTTGATCCCAAGAAGACCAAAACGGTAAAGAATTGGCCTAGACCGTTGACCCCTTCTGATATTCAAAGTTTCCTTGGGTTGGTTGGTTATTATTGGAGGTTTATTGAGGGTTTCTCATCTATTGCATCCCCATTGACTAAGTTGACTCAAAAGAAGGCCAAGTGGTGTGGTCAGATGAGTATGAGAAGAGTTTTTAGACTTTGAAGGATCGACTCACATTAACTCCTATTTTGACTCTACCAAATGGCTTGGATGGGTTTGTGGTATATTGTGATGCTTTTCAGATTGGGTTGGATCGTGTGGTTATGCAACATGGTAAGGTGATAACTTATGCATCGAGATAATTGAAGGTACATGAATGAAACTACCTGACTCGTGATCTTGAATTGGCGATGGTAGTATTTGCTTTAAAGATTTGGAGACACTACTTGTATGGGGTTCATGTTGATGTGTTCACCGATCATAAGAGTTTATAATATGTGTTCACTCAAAAGGATCTTAACCTAAGACAAAGGAAATGGTTGGAGCTACTTAAGGACTTCGACATGAGTGTTCTATATCATCTCGGCAAGTCAAATATTGTAGCTGATGCTCTTAGTAGGCTATCCATGGGTAGTGTGTCTCATGTTGATGAAGGAAAGAAGGAGTTAGTAAAGGATGTGCACCGTTTGGTTAGGTTGGGTGTTAGATAGGCTGACTCTGATGGTGGTAGTATTCTTGTTTGAAATAGGTCTGAGTCTTCTGTGATTGTTGATGTCAAGACAAAACAAGATTTAGATCTCTCTTTGGTTGAGTTGAAGAAGTTGGTTGCTGAAAACAAGATAGAGATTTTCTCCCAAGGGGGAGATGGTGTACTCTGGTATCAAGTCGGTTGTGTGTTCTGGATGTTGATGGTCTTAGGGAGGTTATCATGAGTGAAGCCCATAACCCGTAATATTCTATTCATCCGGGATCTACTAAGATGTATCGGGATTTGAGAGAAGTTTATTGGTGGCATAGTATGAAGAAGGATATAGCTATGTTCGTATCCGAATGCCCAAATTATCAACAAGTGAAGGGCAAACACCAAAGTCCCGGTGGCTTAGCTCAAGATATTAAGATTCTTACTTGAAAGTGGGAAGATGTGAATATGGATTTTGTGGTTGGTTTGCCCTGTATCCGGAGGCAATTTGATTATATTTGGGTTATTATTGATCGGATGATCAAATTGGCTCACTTTTTATCGGTTAAGACTACCTTCGATGCTGAAGATTATACAAAGTTGTATATCCAAGAATTGGTTAGGCTGCATGGAGTGCCTTTGTCTATTATATCGTATCGTTGTACCCAATTTATCTCTTACTTTTAGAGATCATTTCAAAGAGGACTTGGCACTAAGGTTAAATTGAGCACCGTTTTTCATCCTCAAACCGATGGGCAGGCAGAGAGAACGATTCAAACTTTAGAAGATTTGTTGAGGGCTTGTGTCTTGGAAGTTAAAGAAAATTGGGATGATCATCTACCACTTATCGAGTTTTCCTACAATAATAGTTTTCATGCTAGCATCGGTAAGGCTCCATTTCAAGCTTTGTATTGTAGGAGGTGTAGATCCCCTGTGGGATGATTTGAGTTGGGTGATATGGCATTGATAGGCCCAGACTTGGTGGTCGAGACTATGGAAAAAGTGAAGTTGATTAGAGAAAGGTTAAGAACGGCTCAAAGTCACCAAAAGTCTTACTCGAATGTTAGGAAGAGGGACTTTGAATTTCATGTAGGTGATTGAGTTTATGTGAAGGTTTCACCTATGAAGATTATTATGAGTTTTGGTAAAAAGGAAAAGTTATGTCTCCTGTATGTCGGGCCATAAGAGATTGTTGAGCTGATTGGTAATGTGGCTTATAGATTGAAGTTGCCTTTGGATATGAGTTCTATTCACCCGGTGTTCCATGTGTCTATTTTGAGGAAGTTGGTTGGTGATCCTAAGTCGATTGTGCCTTTGAAAGGTGTTGTGGTTGAGGAGAACTTGACTTATGAAGACATACTGGTTGAAATTTTGGATAGACAAGTAAAATGACTTTGCAACAAAGATATGGCTTCAGTTAAAGTGCTTTGGAGAAATCAATGTGTGGAGGGTGCTACATGGGCAGCGGAGTCGGATATGATGAGGCGGTATTCCTATCTCTTCCAACCTACTCAAGCTTAAGATACTAGGTTATTTTCATTCCAAATGGTCCTAATTCTTTAACTCTTGAGTTTCTTGACATGACATGCATACATGTGCACGAAATGATTTAAATGATATTTTAACATAAGTTTTAATGACTTTATGATTTTCAAAAGATGAATTATGCATTATGTCTTTACGTTGAGATGTTTCATGTTTAAGTCAAGCTTTTCAAGCCTTGATTTAGCTCATTCGAGGACGAATGTTCCCAATGGAGAAATGATGTAACAACTTAAAAATTTTGCAAACTTTAGCGATGCGTAGTTCAATAATTTCACACTTGGTTGGTAAGGTTTATGGTTGTCATGAGTCCCATTTATCAAGCCATGGTCAAAGGAATTCCATTGGTTGAGTTTTTCATATGAACCATTGGGAGGGTCAAATTTGACTGGTCATATCTCATATCACAAGATAAACTGGGTGGTCCATGACCTATCAAATTGAAGATCTTTGAGTTAGATTTCCAACACACTTGGTTTCACTTGATTTGGAGTTTGGATGAGGAAGTTATAACATATTTTGTAAGACTTCATGTGTAGGGAATTTTCTAGGAATTGGCTAAGGCATGGCACCATGGGACCCTATACAGGTCGTGAGGCATTGTAAGACCTGTGTGGGGGACTCGTCATCCTCAATATGAGGTATAATGAAGCATTTTGTGAAGGTCTTGACTCAAGGATTAGTTCTAAGTATAAAGTTAGCGTTCCGGAACTAGCATCAACGAGACAGAGGCCCTAACGGGTCGTGCTTATATGGGTCGTGTGGCTTCATTGTGCCAGAGCTTTTCTGGAATTTGGCCAAAGAGATGCCACGTACAAGTTCAAGATCCGTGTGAAGCCTCACGGTCCGTGTAGACCTCCGCATGGTCATTGGGGTGAAAAATTATTAAGTATGCAATTACCGTTCTTGAACTTCGTCAGTGTGAAATTTTCTAAATGTTGCATCACGGACAAGTATACGGTCCGTGTGACCTTGTATGGTAACTTCATGGGACCCCTAGCAAGAAATTTTATTCCACTTCATTAATGGTTTGTTTGTAATTTAGGCTATTCCTAAGGGTAGTTTATAACCTGGACCTATCCTAAACCTCTGAAAAGACCTATACTCTCTTCTCCTATTCAAAATTCATTCAAACACTTAGAATTATATTAAAACTCTTTCATCTAAAAGCTCTCTTTCAAGATCATTTTTCTCCTTAAAGCTTCTAGTTAATCAAGCTATGTGGGATTGATTCATGATCCTCTTTCAACCATGAAGACCCCAAAACTCTTTTACACTTGATTTTATAAAATTTAAACTTACTTTAAATATGGATCTTTAAATTTATTGTTGATTTGATTAAATTGAAGTATGGGTTGTACTTATTTGATGATTTTAAAGTGACTTAAGTTCAATTATCATGAATTACATTGAAATTATGAAGATTCAATTATGCATGTCCCTTTAAGTCTTCAATTCAAGCATGGGTAGTATGAATTATGTTTTATTTGTGGATTTCACTATGATTTAAGGAAGAATCTATCTTATTATGTTAATTTAAATGTAAATCTCTATTCCCTATGTTATTCTATCATCATTCATGGCATTTTCATTCATGAGCATGGATTTTTATGAAACTTTTGATGAGGATTAAGTCCCAAAGATGTTTATGACTATGTTTTCAAGTAAAGAATGAGTATGACTTGGTTGTGATCACACTATGTCTATGATATGACTCTTTGAGCAAATGATGGATTTTTACATCATATGTATATGTTTAAAGGAGCATAGGATTGAGGTTGGAGGCAGGGTGGACTATCTCCAAGGGTCCATACTCTTTTCTCATACCTATGTAATGAATGGAGCTGTTCCTATGCATGAAAGTATGTCATGAAGAATGATTTGACTTTTGTCATGTATGCATGAAAGTAATGAAAGTGGTTTGGTGTCACGCCCCGTCAGGGTACTCTAGGCGTGGCCGGCACTCGAAGACTATTGCTAGCCCCCGAGCGAACCGCTTA
>JBCEWC010015327.1:0-13797 GCA_038996855.1 Solanum aculeatissimum
GCAAGATCTTGCACCTTTGAATGTAAGTATAACTTATTGAACATGTTATAACTCTTGCCTTTGAGTTATTTATTGAATAAGACATTTATAAAAAAAAACTTATTTCAATTATGGATCTAACAAACAATTTATATAAGTTATAAAAAAATAACTCTGTCTTATAGACAAGATCTTACGTTATTGAATGTGAGTATAACTTATCAAATACACTAAAACACTTGACTTAGAGGCAACAAAAATAGTAACTTATATCCCATGGGCAAGATGTTGCACTATTGTGCTCAGTATAAGTTCTGAGTTACGCTATAACTCTTGTCTTTGAGGCAATACCTACTTTTGCCTCATGGATAAGAAAGAAAAGGGAAAAAAAGTAATTTGGTCAACTTAAAATTAAAAAATTGATATTTTTGTAACACTTTTCTTATTGAGGGTAAAAAATCAAGACCAGTCTATTTTTGGGACACTCAGTATAATTTTTTCCTTAAAATCTATAACTTTAAAACTTTAAAGTTAAATTACCTAAATTCCCCTCATTAATTAAAGAAAACCTAACTAAAAAGACAGTGCTAAGCACTCATTCGCAATACACACTCCGTTGCACATCACCCCTCCGCAGCGCCACACACTCATTCGTACCAGTGATGATTTCCAACCATCCCCCAATAGATGCAACTTCTCCTGCTTCACTATTTAAAACCATTAAACCTAGAACGCAATCCTCCTCAGGCAAATAGGACTTTGTATGCAAGTCGTTACATAGATAGGAGTACAATATAATTTAAGGAAATGGACTCATATGGGGAATATGCGGAAACGTATGAAAGTTTGTACATCCAAGCTTTGGCTGTATAATTATTTTCAATTATCTGATGGTGACAAAAATAGTTGGCAGCATGGCGCGTCCATTGATTGTTATATGCAGTGGGAGAAACGGGTTGCAGATGCGAAATATGTGGTGGTGTATGGAATAAGGTGAGCACTTATAAAACGATAGTGGCTACAACAAATTTTCCAAAGCATATGGTAAAATTAAGATGGATTCGCGGACAATAGTCTACTATGGATAAGCGTGAATATAAGTATAAAATTTGAATATGCAAATCTATTCATATAAAGTATAGATGGTAGGTGTTTGATGGGAAATTAAAAAATATATGTGTTGGTTGTAATATAGAGTGAGGCCAACGGAGTGGGTCTGTTCAATATGAATGCATAGAAGGAAGTGAGGCTTGCGAAGGAGAGTCTCTAGTGAAGGAGTGTGATGTTGTAGGGTTGTGAAAGTGCAAGAAAAGGTTGTCAAGGTACACCTTAATTAATCAAGCCTTCTTTTACATTGTGCCATTCAAATTTCCTTTAGAAAATAACTTACTCTTTAAAGTCTCTTAACATTCATATGTTTGCTTCCTTTTCGCAGTATATGATTAGGTTCAAACAACAGTGAATTCGTGGAGATTAATCTTCTAATGGACTTCAGAACCTTCTTGTTGATCTTTTTGGCACTATGCCCTGCATTTTCAGCACAAACAGTTAGAGGAATATTACTTATGATTAATTCATCTGTTAAAGTTGCCTGGGCAGATGCTAATTACAATTGTGCTACCATTGTTTGGTGGGCTAAAGAGAAGTGTAACTACAACAAATGTTCTTGGGGTTTTGCATCTATTATAAATCTAGTAATTCCTACTAGCTTGTTGAATATGTTGTTTTTTAATATTTAAATGTATAAATATCTTATCGAGTTACTCGCAGCATGAAATCATAGTTTTTTAAAAAGCTCCCATGTGAAACCCTAAATATGTCATCATTTTCTTCTATGGATCTTTGATTGATGGCCATCTCGGCCGTCGGCCAACCTCCTATAGGGGTTGGTCAGACAGCTCCACCCCCAATATCATATGCTTCTATTCTGAAACCCCCTGTTGCTGAAAAGAAAATGGTACCGCTCAAATCTATTACTTACTTGCATGGAGAACCCATAGTACTATGGGAACAAACGGAGATAGATAAGATGATAATCAATGAAAGCCTTCAGTATGCTGTGATTGGTAAGTTCTCTTATGGTTGACCGGATATTCAGGACTTGAGAAAATTGATTCCCAAACAGTGTGAACTCAAAGGTGAATGCAAAATTGGATTATTAAGTAATCGACACATATTGATAAGGGCGACACTACTGGAGGATTATGTCCACCTGTTATCAAAGTCAGCTTTTTACATCTCCCATCACAACAAATCATACCCTATGTGGACATTGAAGTGGGATCCGATGTTCAACCCAGATGAGGAGACTACGACTGCTATCGCTTGGATTTCTTTTTCGTCTCTTCCACCAAACTTCTTTGGTGAGGAGGCCATCTATTCACTTGAAGCAGCAGTAGGGAAACCACTGCAAGTGGATATGGCGACAAAAAATAAAACACGACCAAGTTGTGCGAGGGTAAAAGTGGAAGTGGACCTACTTGGAGAATTCCCGAAAAGAATTAAAATTGGGATCAGAAAAGAGAATGAAGAAGTACTGGAGAAGTGGATTCGTATCAAGTATGATTATATCCCAAAATATTACACTACCTGTATGATTCAGGGACACGACGAAGATCAATGCTTTGTGAAACATCCAGAACTATATAAACAACAGACAACAAAGGACGACAATGCAGAAACTATCAAGAAAGGGGATCAAGAAGAGAAAAGGGAGATTTCTGTGCCTAAGAAGAAGGGAGAGGAAGATTTTATAGAACCTAAACAGAAAAAGAATACTCGGGTGAAGCAGCCAGAGAAGGTTTGGCAGGCGCAAAGGGTGCCAACTCAAAATCAATTTCAATCTTTAGATGGTGAGGGTAGAGATGTGGTAGCTACAGATAATGGTAACAACACTACTATAGAAGTAGAAACTGGGAAATTGAACAAAAAGCAATGGGTGGAAGCCAAGTTTAAGGACATGCAGAAGGATCAAAATCCTATTGAAGATGGAATTATAGTCACAGATGTGGAACTAGTTGAGGAGAATGTTGCAGAGACTGCAGGGAAAGGAGTACATCCAAATAATCAGGATCTCACCTCTTGTAACAGAGGTGACAACCAACACATTGAGAAGAAGGAAGATCAACACAGCATAGAAGGGGTGGATAATAACAGTATATCTATACAAGCGGATAATTTGCAGAGTGTTCAGCCTTCTGATAACACGGATGATGAAGGAATTAAGAATAACATTCTACATGTAAGTAAGGTTGGAGACTTATCTCCCAGGCACACACAAAGCCTGACAGCATAGAGAAGTAAATCAATCACAATACCACTCCAAGTGAGAACAAGGAGAAATAGGGGAAAGGCTCTCAGTAGTGATCAATGATTGACAAAGCACTCTATTGGAATATAAGGCTAGTAAATACGCAGAATGCCTTTGGTTGACTAATTGACCTTAACAGAAGAAATCATTACTCTTTTATAGCTTTGATGGAACCTTTCCGGGATTCGTCTGAGCTTGCTCATTACAGAAACAGATTAGGCTTTGATAATGCAATGGCTAATTGCTCTGGGAAAATCTGGATATTCTAGAATTATGACTGGAGTGGAGATGTTATCATGGATTCTATACAACAGATTACTATGAAATATACTATAGGGTCGAAATCCTTTCTTTTTAACAGTTGTTTATGCAAGATGCACTGCTTCTGATAGATTGGAGTTATGGGATGAATTGGAAGGATTCGACCCAGAGAACTGCCCTTGGATGGTTGGGGGTGACTTCAATGTCATACTAAATGAGGATGAGAAATTGGGTGTTTCAGGTTTCTCTCAAATTGAAGCTATGGGATTTTCCCAATGTATTTCTAATTGTGATCTAAGGGAAGTAAGGTTTACTGGTAGTAAGTATACTCAGTGGAATGGAAGGATAAACGAGGACAGTATATTTGAAAGGTTGGATAGAGTCTTTATCAACTCTGTTCTTAGTGAGGAAGGTCCAGTGATGGAGGCCCAACATGTAGTTCGCCAAGGATCAGATCACACCCCTGTACAGGTGCTTTGTAATACTGAGGTGATGCAGATAGTGAAACCTTTTAGGTTTCTTAATTTCTGGTGCAACCATAGTACATTTCTTGAGACGATGAGGCAAAACTGGAGTGTTGACTTTAGTGGAGACCCATTCTTGATATTAAATGCTAAATTAAAAAGGGTCAAAAGAGCTTTAACTCTATGGAGCAAAGAAACTTATGATAATATCTTTATTCAGAGGGTTACACCGGAAGAAATTATTAAAGTGAAAGAAACTAACTTGGAGATAGATCCATCCCCACAAAACAGAGCCGAATTGAAAAGGACAGAAGTTGATTTGAAGAGGTCACTTAAAATAGAAAAAGAATACTGGAAACAAAAGGCTGGAATGAAGTGGTTTGTACAAGGGGATAGGAACACAAAAAAATTTCACTCTTATGTTCAGGGGAAGAGACAGAAATTACAGTTACATGAAATTACTAAAGAACAAGGGGACATGGTACAAACAGCTCCAAAGATTGGTGAAGCAGCAATTAATTATTATAAGAATATTTTTCAACAAGATAGCCATCAGCACAATTTTGCCATGTTAAAACACATCCCAAGATTAATTAGTGAAGAGGATAATAACAGGATGGAAGGACCCTGGACACTGCGAAGGTGAAGAAGGCAGTATTTCATCTGAACGGAAATAGTGTGGCTGGACCAGATGGTTTTACCGGTATGTTTTTCCAAATATGTTGGGACATTGTGGGGAAAGATCTAACAAATGCTGTGAGAGCCTTTTTCTGTGGAGTGGAGCTCCCCAGGTTTGTAACACACACAAATTTAGTACTGATTCCCAAAAAAGAATGCCCTAAATTCTTTGCAGAATTAAGGTCGATCAGCTTAAGCTCCTTCATAAATAAAATCATCTCAAGAGTGCTACATGGAAGAATGGTTGAATTTTTACCTAAAATAATTTCTAATAACCAGTCGGGTTTTGTGAAAGGAAGGAACATCAGTGAAAATATTCTTTTAGCACAAGAGATCATAAGAGACATAAATAAAAAGAAGACCCACGTCAATGTAGTAGTCAAACTTGACATGGCAAAGGCATATGATCATGTTTCTTAGATTTTTCTTACTAAAGTACTGAGGCAATTTGGGTTCTCTGAAATCATTATTGATAGGGTTTGCAGGCTGGTCTCAAATAATTGGTACTCTGTGTTGAATAATGGTCAGTCGTACGGTTTTTTTCAGTCTACCAAAGGACTAAAGGAAGGAGACCCGCTATCACCTACTTTGTTTGTCATTGTGGCGAAAGTGTTAGCATGGGGTTTAAATAATTTGCATGATGATGATGGTTTTATAGGATTTGGGCTCCCAAAATGGAGCCCTAAAATAAATCACCTCTCCTATGCATATGACACTATACTATTCTGTTCAGGAGATAGGAAGTTGATTATCAAAATGATGACTATTCTTAAGGATTATGAGGATGTATCGGGATAGCTAATCAACAAAGTCATAACTTTTTTTACTTGCATGAAAATACCCCATTAATCTACTCCATTAGGATAAGAAAATTGACAGGGATAAAGCAAGGTGATTTTCCCATAAAATACTTGGGGTGTCCTGTGTATTATGGACGAACGAGGAACTCTTATTTTGAAGACATCATCAGAAAAGTGTTGAGAAGGATCTTAGGTTGGCAGAATAAATTTCTTTCTTATGAAGGAAGATTGATTCTAATAAGATATGTCTTGCAATCCACGCCCATATACTTATTGTCTGCTATGAACCCTACCAAATCAGTGATGAGGAAATTGCATCAAATATTTGCCAAATATTTTTGGGGTAACAATAGTGTGGAGAGAAGAAAACACTGGACATCCTGGGAAATATGTGTTTTCCAATGGAAGAAGGGGGACTTGAAGTTAGATCCTTATTGGATATCAACAAAGCCTTAATGGCCAAACTTTGGTGGAACTTTATAACGAACATCGGATCGCTATGGGGGGAGTATATGGGAAATAAATACTGTAAAAAGTTTCATCCCCTATTGGCAGTTGGGATAGGAGCTTCACACACTTGGAGAAGTATGCTAAAGGTTAGAGATGAGGTGGAACCATATATTTGGTGGCAAATCAAAGCTGGGGTATCAAGCTTTTGGTATGATAACTGGACTAAGATGGGTGCACTATATTATACGGAAGCAGAAGTGGCCAAAAAGGAGGAAGTGGAGGTAAGAACATTTATTGACAATAGTAAGTTGAGGAAGGACCTGCTTGACATAATGTTAACAACAGAAATGTCAGATTATATCAAATCTGATATACCTCCAAGGACTGATGAGATTAATGATAGAGCCTGGTGGACAGGATCCCCTAATGGAACTTTTACAGTGAAATCAGCATATCATATTATCAAAGAAGAAGAATTAAGGTAGATTGGCATAGTAAACTTTGGTCTAAATGGTTGCCTCATAAAATCGCTTTCTTCCTATGGAGGGTGTTGCATAGGAAGATTCCTATTGATGATGTCTTGAAAAATATGGGGATTGCAATAGTCTCTAAATGTGGATGTTGTGACATGAGAGTAGAGGAAACTCCAAATCATTTATTTCTAACAGCTTCCATAGCTCAAAAACTATGGAAGCATTTTGTTACCTGTGCAGGTTTTAACATAAATGGGACACATGTGCTGAATATAATTAATAAATGGTGGCAGTATGCAGAAGGCTTGAGGGGAAGAAAAATTCTTTATGCAATCCCGACCATTATTATTTGGGAGTTGTGGAAGAGGAGAAACTCAATCAAACATGGAAAGGATACGAATTATGAAAAGGTACTACATAACTGTCTGAAAACAACTCAACAAATGTTGGGATGCTTATATCCAGAGTTGCAGACAAACACAGCACCGTGGGTACAAATTTATGATCTGATGTAGAATTATAGGCCTACGCTGAGATATCAATTAATAAGATGGACTATTCCAGAAATAGGGTGGTATAAATATAACACTGATGGTGCATGCAAAGGAAATCCTGGCCCCAGTGCGTATGGTTTTTGTATTAGGGATTGGAGGGTGGATTTAATTTATTCTGAAGCTGGAAGTTTGGGGGAGTCAAACAGCTTAATAGCAGAAGCCATTGCTATTTGGAAGGCGTTACACTTTTGCAGCTCACAAAGGTATCAAAACATCATCTTGGAGACTGACTCATTATGCATTTACAACATATTGAGAAGGGAGTGGTAGGTACCTTGGGAAATTGTGCAGTGTGTGGAAGATGTTTGGGCGATACTAAGGAAAATTAACACCAACATTATACACACTTACAGGGAAGCAAACTAACTGGCAGATCATTTAGCTAACATGGCAATACTTACTGATAATAAACATCAATTTTGGTCCTTTCAGCACCTACCAAGCAGTGCTAGGAGAATTTTAAATACAGACAAGCAACATATCCCTTCTATTAGGATCAACAAGTGCAGCCACAACAAAAACAACAGGGCAAATGCTAGCAAATAGAAGGGAGTTTGCACAGAGGAGAATATTTACAGTAACCATGAAATGGAAACGGTGCAAAGTTCAATCTAGCCTATATTTAACAGTCCTCAAAAAGATCAACACCAGCAAAAGGAAGAGCAGAGAACCGATGGGGTCTTTATATCATCAGGTCCTGGCAGGGTATCGTTGTAATCGCGTGAGAAACACCATTTTTCCTCTTGACTTTAAAAATAGAAAGGCTTCAGAAGGACAAAAAGAAAAAAGAGGAGAACAAGGACCAAAGTATTCTACTTACAAGGATAACTCTGCAGAATGGACCCTGATTCTTCAGCGCTTCGGATGGTACCGGAGACAACACCTGAAAAGAGGAAGCATGAGACAACAAAACGAAGGAACATTAGCAGTAGTTATCCTTTACCTTTTGATAGCTAAAACCGAACAACCGCAACAACAAGGGATGCAGATAGTTCGAAACCCACAAACAGAGCAGAGAGAAGGAGGCATTTGGACAGACAGGAAACATGGTGAACGGCGGACAAGGAAATGTGCTAAGATGCAGATTAGGAAAGTATCGCAACCTTTTCTCTATTTTAAAGAATATTGGGCCGTATTGTGGCTACTTTTTTGTACGGCTCTAAGCCCATCTCTTTTTTATTAATAAAATCGGGTCACCTGGACCCAAATTAATTTTTTTTTAAAAATCTTATCGAGTTTCTGATTAAGGAATATGAGTGATATGTATTCCTCACTACAAAATTAATTTGGATTTTCCTCAGAATCTGATTTTTTTTTCACCCTTTTGGGTCTTGTCAGATAGGTTTAACGTCCTTACAGTATTGCAGAGCAGAGTTTCTATAGGTTTAAGATCCTTACAATATTGCAGAGCAGAGTTTCTATCATCTCATCAGTCTTTTGATTTCTTTAGATGGTTGTTGTATAGTACGTCATCAACTTAGATGCAACATTCGTTTTTGTCCAGGGATGCACTTTTGTTCTCAACCGAGTGGGCTCATTCTTTTTACCCCTATTATAGATGGGGTTAGTACAGTCGGGTTAGTACAGTCATAACTTGTATTTGTATAGCAAAATCAAATACCATAGTTTCTTGTTCAGCTGACTCCTGTGCCAGAACTTTTCCAGACATTTGTAATTGGTGGTCCGATTGGACACCATCTTGTTTTAAACAAACGAGTTGCTTAGAGTAAATTCAAGAGAAAGAGCCTATTGTATGGGAAAACCTTCAAGATGCATAACAGAAATTGTTAAGAGTAAATTCAAGAGAAAGTGTCGATTGTGTGGAAAATCCTTCCAGATGCATCATAGTTGTTACGATTAAATTCAAGAAAAAGAGTCGATTGTGTGGGAAATCCTTCTAACAATTATGTAAAGAAATCCCATTTTAGTGAAGGGGACGCTCTTTGCTTACATCCAAAAAGTGGAAACTTGTTCAAGTCTATTAAGTCTTCATTTCATTGTAAATCAATTGACTACATTGGGTTGTTTGATCCTTGAACATGACTTGTAAAATGTACCATTCTATTTTGTTCAACTAGATTCAAAACGAGTGTGAAGACTCAATCAACTTTACATTGTTGGTATGCTTGCACATAAATAGATACTGTATATGCAAAGAAACAGGCAATTGGACGAATAAAGCAGCACATACCAAAACTTCAGATAACATTTGTAACAAATTAATATATGGTCAAGTCACACAAGTTACATTGCGTCATTCAAATTTCCTCAATGTGCAGAATTTCATGCCACCATTGTTCCTCCTCTTTCCTGCTAAATGCATCCAAAACTTGGAATAGGCTTCGGTGAAATAACTATTTTCATGGTATGAGAGAACTACTATTCTAAAGATAATTTTCTAAACAAGTTTTGTAATTTTTTATTAAATTCTTCTATATAATTTTACTCTATTAGTTATTTCTAATATTTCAACAAAGTTTATCAATTTAAGTTAGGAAGAATTGATGGTTTTCATAATTACAGTTTTTTGTTTATATGTTCCAATTCAGCCTTTTCAAACTGTTAGTTTTGTTTTCAATATTATTAATTGATTTTTCCATTATTTTTTGGAGTTAAATTTCCCACTAATTAGTGAAATTTAAGTCTCTCTTCTTCTGTGATGTTCTTAGATTCATAGGTTGATATTCTTTCCGTCTTCAAATTTTCAATATGTTCATATGTTCTTGGATTCATCTCTGGATTTTAAATATAAATTTTAGGTATGATACATAAATGTGATATTTATCTTGGCTTCATCTGACATTTTTTACCTCTAACTTTTGATGTGAATAAGACACTTAAATTTACATAGAGTTGAACAAGTAGACACACACGTCCTACGTGACAATTCACATCCTACATTGTATCTGCATCTATTATTTATAACTTATTCTTTCATGTACGTACTCACAATTTTATTTCAATAATTGATATGAATTTATAAAATTGTATATAACATGATATAACAATACATGTGCAACGCACGTGCCCAAAAACTAGTATATATATATATACACTATTATAATTATATGATCATACACTTTTTTATGTTTTAATGTGTCATTTGTTTTCTATTTTAATTATTACAACTTATTTAAATATATTCAGTCTAATAATTAATTTGTTCACCTGTGTTATTACGTATATCAACTGTATTAATGTATAACACATTCTCTGTAAATTTTGACATTCTTTATCATGAATCTCAAGAATGATATTTGTGAAGAGATTGAAAATACTAAGTTGGACATGACAGAACACTGTAATAGTAACTGGAAAAATAAATTTTTTTTAAAGTTAATTGTGATTTTATTTATTTAACTTTGGATTTTAGTATGTAAAAGAAAAAACTGCTAGAATATACACTATAAGACCTTATATTATTAAATATGTCAACTCTTAAGAATATTTATAAATTTAAGTTTTATATTCACATGTATGTCAACTCTTGAGATTTGACAGTACATTTATTACTTTTTAAACTTCAAAAGTATCTTAATTTTTTTTTCTTTTTCCCTTTTTACTGTAAAGATTAGTTATTTTTTGTTTAAATTCATTTTAAAATTATTATGTCAAAGTTTCCATTTTTTCATTTCTCTTTTTACTGCAAAGGTTGGTGAATGAACACATTCAGTTTAATTCTTTGGTGCATTGGTTGGTATCAAATTTGGTAAAACCTAGTCACATTATGTGATAAAAAATGTTAATTGGTGATCGATGGTAGTTAAAAGTGTTAGCATGGTTGACTTATATTTTTTTTTTAAATTTTTTTTACATCTATTAAGACATTGTACTTATTTTTGGAAGAGATTTTTTTCAACAAAGAATGATTATTGTTAAACTTGATAAATGAGTACATTCAATTTCTTGGTAAAGCTATTGGTGTTAAAATTGGTAAAACCTAAAATGGTTTATGTTTGGTTTGGTGGATCAAAACTTTCAATTTTTTTAGTTGAAAAATTGATATTAGATTTGGTGAAACTTATAAAAAAGAAAACTGTGGATTAGTACTACGTGATTACTGATGGTGTTTAAAAGTGATAGCATGGTTGGTTATTTTTATTTAAATTCGTTTTAGAGTTATTATGGCAATGAAAATTTTCTTATAAAGATTTATTTTTCAGCAAATAAATGGTTATTGTTGGGGTTGATGAATTAGAACTTCAGTTTTTTGGTTAAAAAATTGGTGTTAAGTTTGGTGAAAGTATATCTTCATTTTTTTTTTGGGGAAAGTATATCTTCATTTTTTTTTTTTGTGTTTTCCCCATGTATGATAGAGACAAAGCTCATTAATTAAACAAATCCCTTAATTAATACATTTTTTCCGTGTACTCCATTTTTCTTTCTTTTTTTTTTGTTCTGTTTTTATTTTTTTTCGATTTTTTGGGGGAGATTTCCCCATGCATGTATATTTTGGTTAAAAAAGTATTGACTTTTGATTGTAAATAAAGTTTATTGACACATTCATATAATTTAATGTCTTAAAGTGTATGGAGATGTTGTTCTCCCTTTAAATGAATGTCTTATGTGTTCTTTTTTGCCCCATATATTTGAAATTGTTGTTCACAACTCACAAGTGGTCAACTGGTAAGAGATGTGGTTTGGCGCTAATTTAGGAGTGTATAAAATAGATTTATTCTATCAACACTTCCTAACACTATTTCAATACTTTTGGGGATTTAAATATAATATTTTTTGTAAACATAATTTTATTGGTACTAATTTCACTACACATATATTTCAAATCATAATATACATTTTTTTTAAATAATATCAATTTTATCAATTAAATTTTATAAATGTCATATTGTTAGAGAGAAATTTTTATAAATCCCGACATTTTGTCAAATTACTAAAATTATCAACTTTTTGAAGGCATGCCTAAAATGTTCCAATTGATACCTAATTAAAGAGTCATGAGAATTTAATTCTGTTACATTAAATAAGGAAAACTAACTGACTCTTAATGGGTAACTCCTTAATTAGCATTATTTTTTAGTGTAGTTTTCTAATCAGTGTCAATCACTTATTAATTACTCAATCTTTCACATTTAATTTGTAATTTTAAAATTATACTATTTTTTGCTTCATTCTCAAAAAACACAAAAATAAATTTGTCTTCTTCTTCTTCAAAACGAACAGGAATTCATACTTCTTTCTTTTTTATTTTTGTATCAGTTAACATATTATTATGGATTCTTCGTCATCATTCAGTCTTGATTTGACCCAATCGATTATTGACAGTGACAATGTTCATCCACCTTCAGTAGACCCAACGGAAGACGTGATTTCGTTGATGAAATTTTACCAGAAGAGGCGGTAGTGATGAAGGATACTGGATCAAGTTCCAAATCTACAATCAAAAAATCACATGCAAAAAAAAGAAAAAAAGTTGAAGTCGTTATTGCTTGTTCTTTTTTGCCAAAGGACAAATACTTTCTTCTTTATTTTTGTATCAGTTAATATATTTTTATGAATTTCTTCAACATTAACACTTTGATACGTGAATTTATTCTTTCAAAAATAACTACCTATTTGTTTAATGAACTTGATACTTGTTAATTCTTATATTTATACTTTATTTAGATACTTGAATGACTTTTTTATTTGATAAATCAGAGTAACTGTATCAAAATAAATTCATTAACGATTAGGTAAAAAAATGACTGCATAACCCTAGTGTTGTGTATCAATACCAAAAATGCCCAAAAAACACGTATCAATCAATGTTTTAGTTTGGTTTTACAAATATTTTGACTTAATTTTGAATATCGCCAACAGTAAGACTTTTGATACGTCAGTTTATTCTTCCAAAAAATAACTACCTATTTCTTTAATGAACTAGATACTTGTTAATTCTAACGTTTATACTTTATTTAGATGTTTGAATAGTTTATAAAAAAATTACTTTTTTATTTGATAACTCAGAATAACTGTATCAAAATAAATTCAAAAAAATTGATACATTAACAATTAGGTAAAAAAAAAAACGACTGCATAACCCTAGTGTTGTGTATCAATATCAAAAATCTAAAAAAAAAAACACATATCAAGGCTAAAATATTGATATTTTTTGGAATAATAGATTCACGTATCAAAAGTCTTACTGTTGATGATATTAAAAAATAAGTTTTGGGTAGAAGAAATTAGATATGAACTTTTTTGGAGATATAAAGTACCAAGATCCAATTACCATATAGTGGACAAATAATCTATTTAAACAAAATTTCAAGTATCTAAAAATGTAAATAAGTTGAAATATCAACTAACTTCTATACAATTGAAGATACCTATATAGGATAATCTTTCAGGTAACAAATAACTAAGTAAGTAACTGAATTTAAGTATCAGGTAGATAAGTTAAAGTATTGTCCAGGTATCAATTTCTTCGTATCTAAAATGACAAAGACTACAAATTGCCACTAAATACAAGAATAAACAATTTAAGTGCAAAAATGCAAAAACACATAGAGAAAAAAATACAGTTTGAATTTTATATGTTTGCTACAATACCAGTTGAAAAGTACCAAAAATAAAAACTTCGCTATTCAAGATAAAAAAAACACAAGGCAAAACAATTTGCCTTTATAGTCTTAGCAGTTGCTTCTGGAAACAAAATGAAAATTTACAAACACAAAAAATTACGAAAAATCAATCATTCTAACACTATCGGGCATAATGAAAATGTCACGCCCCGGGAGGGTACCCTAGACGTGGCCGACACTCGAAGACTATTGCTAGCCCCCGAGCGAACCGCTTAGCGTCATCGTCACATCATTCAACAGCGGA
>JBCEWC010015328.1:0-13797 GCA_038996855.1 Solanum aculeatissimum
CCCTAATTTTCTTCAAGCTTTCAACAATGGAGGTCAAGAGAATTCAAGAAGTTTTAGAGAGGATTGAAGAGTGTTTTAATGAATGAAATAGGATTAGGGTTTGAATTTAGGGGTTTAGGAGACTTTAGAGAAGTTAAAAGAGTCATAGGAATAAGACAATTTAAGAAATTACCATTAATGAAATGGACTAACCCCTAAAATATAGTGCCACACGGAAGGCCCCAGGTGGCCGTCCAATGGCACACGAACTGTATACCTACCCATGTGGCCTCACTTGGCCACGATTTCAACTCGAACTCTCTAGGGACTTTCTGGAACACTTCATGGAGGGACTCATGGATCGTGGGGCTACACACGGACCATGTACTGGTGCGTGGAGCCACCTTGTCTTGGAGTCCAGCCCCCAAAGCTGGCCAACTCTTTGCCCCACTCCACGGGACCTCTCACGACCCATGTAGGTCTCACGGACCGTGGGGTGGTCCGTGGGGTTTGCCTTGGTCCTTGGCTGGGGTCCTAGCCACCAAGAGCCCACTGGAACATTCCACAAATCCCCCACATGCACCTTAGACCGTCATACGGTCCGTGGTCCAACCCTTGGCCCATTTCCAGAACTTGTTTCCCAGCGTCGTTCCAATTATGGGCAGTCTCACTGTTTTGGCAATAACTTTCTCATACAACCTCTGAATTAAGTTAAACTAGTTGCGTTGCGAAGATAACTCAAAGAGCTTAAATTTCATATATAACATCCCACACAGTTCATCCTATACCAAAAGTTATGATCTTTCAAAGTACACAGCCTAACCAGCCTCACAATGTCACCAAACGGTCTATTTTGAATCCGGCCACTTAAATACAACCCATGGCTACAAAAATTCAACCATGACCATTCTAACACCATACAAGACCAAAAATCAAGAATTTCAAAAAAATTTGAGTCGTTACAGCTCTACCTCATAAAAGAGGTATGGCTTGAGCGATATCATGTATCATAATGTAGGGTCAAACAATCACTCTCATCCTTCACATGGCTAGTGCTAATCCATAAGATTAGAGTTGGTGAGTTCTTATGATCCGAGGATATGCTTATGTTCATTGTTAGACTTGTTTCATTATTTTGGTTTATATTTAGAAATCTAGTTAGCTAGAGCCTATCCTATCAACTCATCTATGTTTTAGAGGATTTTAGATGTATGTGTAACTTTAGAGTTTATGTTGTCATTTGATTTACCTTTATTCTACATTGAGACTATACAACTATCTTACCTTACATCTATTTTTGCATGTTTTTACCTGTCTTATATATGCTTGATGTACTAAGAGGTTTGGTTGGAATTTTTCAGGGCCCTAATCATCATGTCACGTCTAGGTCATAGCTTGGGTTGTGAAAAATTTGATATTTGAGCATAATATTTAAGGTGCCCTAGGTTGTTTGAAAGTCGCATTGAGTAGCATCTTTTCATGGGTGTGAAGCACGCCACATTTATAAATGAGAGGCTATAAGGCTTTTAAAAAATATTTCACTTCTTTTATGATGTATAACATGCGATAGAGATTTACTCTAAGATTTTCTCTTATAACACTTGTTCTTTGCAATTTAAGAAAAATGCCTCCAAGAAGAGCACCAAAGCAAAGGGGAGTCAATTCTAATGAGGGACAATCCCTCAAGCCCCTAATAACCCATTGTCCAAACAAGTAAAAAAATCCAAATTTTGGGCCATATTTCAAATGCTTGCCCAATCTGTGATTGCACAAGCTAATCGGGAGGTTGTTTTCCTGGTTAATGTTCAAGAGAATATTGGCACTACTAAAATCCAGAATTTTACTAAAATGAACCCAACAAAGTTGCATGGCTCCAAAGTGGATGAGAATCCAGAATATTTCATCGATGAGGCTTACAAGATTGTGGCTTTCATAGGTGTGTTGTCGAAAAAGATGGAGTTGGTAGCGTATCAACTAAAACGTGTCACCCAAGATTGGATATGGAAAGCGAAGAGGGTTGAAGAGGGTCACATAGATTGAGAGAAATTCAACATTATTTTTCTTGATCACTTGTTCCTTCTTGAGTTGAGAGAGATAAAGGTGTTGGGATTTATCAACTTGAAGCAAAGTAACATGAGCATGAGGGAGTATTCCCACAAGTTCACAAAGTTGTGCAAGTATACATCGACATTGGTGGCCAACTCTTGAGCTTATATTTACAAGTTCATTTTGGGAGTTTCAGATTTGATTATGAAAGAATGTAAGATCACCATGCTTATCAAAGAAATAGATATTTCTTGATAGATGACCTATGACAAACAAATTGAGGAGGAGAAGCTCAAGGAAAAGAGGACTAGGGATTCCAAGAGGGCTCGAATTAATGATGGTGACTTTTTTCACCAAAGGTCCGATAGTGGAAATAGTCGACCTCAACAAGGTCAAAGGTTCTCCGATCAAGGTTCTTCATAAGCTTCGGCCTAAAAATTTAACAAAGATAGGATGTCTAATTTCAAGCTCCAAAGGAATGGTACTAATAGTCTTTCTTTTCCCACTTAGTATGAAGGAATCATGGGATCAAATGCTTAATGGGTACCAATACTTTCTTTTGATGTAAAAAGATGAGGCACGAGATAGTCGATTTCCCTATTGTATTTAACAAAGGGAGAGATGGTCATACATAGGGTCAACCTATCACTAGCGTTGACAAGTTCAACAAGGTACTCTTCCTAGCTCCAGTGTCAGTGTTAAAATAGATTCTATGCCTCGTAGACTTTATAGGACTATGAGGATTCACCTGATATGGCTATTGGTATTTTACGAGTCTTTAATGTGTATTCTTTCCTCAATGCGAGAGGTAATTTGTCTTTTGTTACTCATTATCTTGTTATGAAGTTTGATGTTAGTCCCTAGGTCATGTTAGTGCTTTTTTCTATTTATATTCTTATTGGTGATTCAGTGTTGTCTAGAAAAGTCAATAAAATTTTTCCAGTTTTGCTATTCCATAAAGTGACTTCATGTGACCTCACAGAGCTTGAAATGATTGATTTTGACATTATTCTTAACATATATTGGCTTCATGCTTATTATGCCTCCATCAATTGTAAGGATTGAGTGGTGAAGATCCAATTCCCAAATAAACTAGTCCTAAAATAGAAAGATAATAGTTCTGAGTTCAAAAGTCAATTCATTTCATTCCTTAAAGCTCATAAATTGATTTTCAAGGGTTGTATAAACCATCTTGTATGGGTTCGGGATGTAGATTTTGAAGTTCCTACTCTCGAGTTAGTTCTAGTTGTTAATGAATTCTTGAAGGCTTTCCTCGATGATTTGCTCGATATTCCTCTCGAAAGGAGATTGACTTTAGTATAGATCTCCTACCTGATACCCAAGCTAAATCTATTCTTTCTTATTGTATGGCCTTAATAAAACTTAAGGAATTGAAAGATCAATTAAAAGCCTTATTGGATAAGGATTTCATAAAGTCAAGTATCCTACCATAGAGTGCTCTTATGTTATTTTTTCGAAAGAAAGATGAATCACTTCATGTGTGTATTAACTGTCAAAAATTGAATAAGGAAAATATAAAAAATAAGTATCCCATCCCAATAATCAATGCATTGTTTGATAAATTCAAAGGTGCAAGTTATATCTCTAAGATTGACCTTTGATCGGGTTACCATCAATTGAGAGTAAAGGAATGTAACATTCAAAACATAGCTTTTAGAACTGAGTATGGTCAGTTATAAGTTTTAGTATATCCTTTGGACTACCAAATGCTCCTGCAACTATTATGGAGTTGATAAACAGGGTATTCAAACTAAATTTGGACATGTTTTGGGTTATTCTCATTGATGATATATTGATTTATTTCCAAAATAAAGAGAAGCACATGGACTACTTGAGAATTGTGTTACAATCCTTAAGAGACATCCAATTATTTGCCAAGTTCAGTAAATAGGAGTTTTGATTAAGATCCTTGGTATTTCTTGGACATATTGTCTCTGGTGACGTTATAAGGGTTGATCCTTAAAAGATTGAAATGGTAAAGAATTGACCTAGACCTTTATCTGTATTAGATATTTAGAGTTTTCTAGGTTTGGTAGATTACCATAAAAGGTTTGTGCAAGGGTTTTCATCTACGACTTTGTCCTTGACTAAATTGACTCAAAAGAAGGTAAAGTTTGAACATTATGATGCATGTGAGAAAAGCTTTCAAGAGTTAAAGAACTGACTCACTTCCGCTCCTATCTTAACCTTACTGAAAAGGGTCCAGTTGTTTCGTAGTGTATAGTGATGCTTCTATTATTTGTCTTGGTTGCGTGTTAATTCAACATCGTAAAGTTATAGACTATGTCTCAAGGCAACTTAAGGTTCATGAAAAAAACTACCCATCTCATGATTTGAAACAAGTTGTGGTGGTTGTATTTGCCTTGATGATTTGGAGACACTATCTTTATGATGTCTATGTTGATATATTTGTCGATCGTAAGAGTTTGCAATATGTATTCAAACAAAAAAAGTTGAATCTTCACCAAGAAAGGTATCTTGAGATATTGAAAGATTATGAAATAAGTATTCTATACCAACGGGGTAAAGTTAATGTGGTTGCCGATACTCTTAGGCGATATTCGATAAATAATGCTACCTATGTTGATGATGAGAAGAAAGAGTTGGTTTGAGATGTTTATAAATAGACCCATTTAGGTGCTCAATTGGTTGGCTCTGATGAAGGTGGTGTGATTGTTCAAAATAGTTCAAAATCATCTTTTATGGTAGATGTGAATGCAAAACAAGATAAGGGTCCAATTTTTGTTGAGTTGAAGAAAGAGAATGCTGAAAAAACTATCGAGGTTTTCTTCTAAGAGAGAGATGGTGTACTTCTCTATCAAGGTTGGTTGTGTGTCCCCAATGTCAATGGATTGAGGGAAATGATTATGTCTAAACCCCATATTTCACGATACTCTATTCATTTAGAATCCATCAAGATGTATTGAGACTTGAGAGAGGTGTATTGGTGGAATGGTATGAAGAGGGATATAGAGAATTATATGGCTAAGTGAATGTGGAACTTCAAATACCGAGTGGTTTGGGTCAAGATATTGAGATTCCTACTTGGAAGAAGGAAGAGTTAAATATGGACTTTTAATGGGGCTAACACGTACTCATAGGTGATGAGACTCTATTTCGGTGATTGTAGAACGGATGACTAAATTGGCACATTTTCTTTTGGTCGAGACTTTCTATTTTGCTGAAGATTATGCAAGGATGTATATTCGAGAATTGATCAAGTTTCATGGTATACCACTATCTATTATTTTGGATTGAGATACTCAATTCACTTCATATTTTTGGAAGTCATTTAAAAAAGGTTTTGACACCGAAGTTAAGCTACGTATCTCTTTTCACCTGAAAATTGATGGTCAAGTGGGAAGGACTATTCAATCTTTGGAGGATATGTTAAAGGCATGTATGATTGACTTCAAGAACAATTGGTATGACCATTTATTGTTGATTGAGTTTTCTTACAATAATAGTTATCACTCTATCATTCAAATAACTCCTTTTAAAGCTTTGTATGATAGAAGATGTAGATTACTAGTAGGTTGATTTGAGGTTGGAAAAGGTGACTTTTTAGGATTCGGGTTGGTGTTTGAAGCCATGGAAACAGTTAGGCTTATTAAAGGACGGTTGTAGACTTTCCAAAGTTGACAAAAATCCTATTTGGATATGAGGAGGAGAGAACCTGAATTTGATGTAAATGATTGGGTCTACTTAAAAATTTCACCCATGAAGGGTGTGATTTATTTTGATATGAAGTAAAATCTTTGTCCCTATTTTATGGGCCCCATACCAAATTTTGAGGCACATTGATAAGGTAGCTTATATGTTGGATTTTCTTTCAGAGTTAATATCGGTCAAATTAATATTTCATGTGTCCTTATTGAGGAAATATTTTGCTGATCCTGCCTCTATTGTGCCTTTGGAAAGAGTGGGTGTTAAAAAGAATTTGACTTATGAAGAGTTTCAATTGAAAATTTAGATCTAAAAGTTTGAAAGTTGAGGAATAAATAAAATGTCATCCATTAAGGTGCTTTGGAATAACCAAGAGATTCAGAGTGCCACTTGGGAGGCAAAAACAGATATGATGAAGTGTTATCCTTACCTCTTTCCTTCTATTCCAGTCCAAGGTACTTAGTTCTTCACAATCTGCTCTTACAAATTCCTACATTTCAACTTTTTTATGTCATTTCATATGCATCCATATTCATGAAACTAATTTTGAGTTGTGGTTGATGTAAATTTTGAAAATCTTGTGGTTTTTGGCATAAAAGTGCATCATTGCAGTTTTGTTGGGATGTTAAGTGTTTTTTTTCCTCTACTCATACTAGCTTATGTCCCATTCAAGGACAAATGCCCCCAAATTGGAGATATTATAGCACCCTGAAAGTTGGAAGGGTGGAATAAAAGAAAAATGTAGAATAGTTGTTGGTGTAGTGCTCTATAGGCACTGTTCACGACCCATGAAGTCTTCCATAACACGTCAAAAGGTGTCGGGAGATCTCCAAGATTTCAAGAAATGTTTAGGCCAAAAATAACATGTCCATGACCCACGGTCCTTTTCACGGACTTTATAAGATCTTGTGAACTTGACTCTTTCATGACAGGAATTACCCTTTCTACGAGACAACTTATGATCCATATTAAGGTTCATGGACCATAAAAGGTTCTGTGAACCTAGGCTCTTTGGTGCCCAAAAACCCAACTTTCACAAACCATTATATGGTCTGTACATTGTATAGCCCATATAGTGCTCCGTGAAGTGTCACTCGATAGTTATTTTTTCAAGGTCCATGTGGTCTTTTTTCATTCATTTAAACTAAGATATGTCGGTTTTGGGTATTTTTCTAAGACTATAACCACCTCAAACCCTAAAAATTTCTCCATTCTCACATAATCACTCTATTCCAAAAATTCTCTCTCTAAAGTTTTCTCCCAAGAATTTTATCCTCTTCCCCAAGTCAAATAGGGCTCCAAGACCAAAGATCAAATCCTTCATTACTAAAAGTTTGCACGTAGGGCTTGATTATCAAGGTATGTGAGAATTCACAAATGAATTCCATTCATCCATTGGGTTCAAAAGTATCTAAATTCTCCAAATTGTATTTCACCCAATTTACGAGGGTTTCATGTCAATTCTTTATGGGTCTATTTTTATTGATTTCAATTTATGTTATTCTTCAATACTACGCATGATTCAAGCTTAATTGTATGATTTCAATTGATTATTGATTCAATTGTGCATTTGTGGCGGGACTTATCACTGAGGAAAGGGAAACTCCTAATTCCTAAAGGACTTCCTATATAAGGTGGGGAACTCCTGCTTTGGGGCCACAAAATTGAACATGACATTAGCGGTCTTTCACTTCTTGACAAATAGGCAGTTTTGGGAGCGACCCTTTTTCTTTTTTGCATCGAGCTGCCTGAGGAGTTTTGTATACTCATGGGCATAGGGGGTGGTGCGGTAGCTCCAGTAGGGATGGATCCCATGGACCTCCAGGCAATGGCCAAGTCTTCCTCCAGGAAGCCATTGGAGAGTGAGTAATGGGTCTTGAAGGGAGGTGCAGGAGAGTCCTTATCATCATTATCATCCTCAATATTTGAGCCTATTGTGGTCTTTGTTGCTCCTTATTTTTCCTACCTTCTTTTTCTTTCACTCTCCGGCAAGTAGCTTTTTAAACAGTAGGAGGTCAAAGCGGAAATCCATTTGTGCCACCTATCAGTATCATCCTCATGTACTCCTACCCACTTGCAAAGTGCATAAACTAACCCAGGGAGAAAAGAGCTCTTCTTGCCACCCTGTAGAAGTCCTTCCATTCAAAAACATCTATGCCCCCATATTCAGTTGAATCTCACTTATAGTGGAGAACACTACTATATCTCACGGATAAGTGACATTAGTAAGATTACTTGATGGACGAATCCTCTGGCTTTACTAGCACCAACTACTTTCTAGTATCTACTGAATAGTAAGCACTAGTAATGCCCTTGGTAGTAGATCAATAGATCTTATCCATCTATTCCTCATCAACCAGTGAGTATCATAGCCACTTTACGTACATGCTTTTCAACTTGGCCTCATATGCATCATTTGGAATATCTCCAGAACCTCATTCACCATCTGGACATCTGTGGGGACCTCCAATCCTTTGATGTGGAAGAAAGGATGGGGGAATCCCAAAGAATAGTGGGACTAGGGAATAAAACTCTCTCACCCACCTTGACAAATAAGCAAGGAAAATCTCTACTAATGAACCCAAGTCAAACTCTTAGAGCTGATTATAGAAAGTACTTGCCTTCTTCGCCACTCTCGGTATGCAGAAAGCCCTCTCAAACCAAAATCTCGTCATATGATAATCAAGAAATCTTTCTCGACTAGCTTAGTCAAGAAACTTGTCGTAAAGATAATTGGATTCTATGTTGGAAACCATTGGATGTTAAGAGTTTGCAAAATACGCAAAATAGGGAGGGATTAGAACTAGTAAAAGTGTATAGAAAAATCCATTGGAGAAAAAATTTACCCTTGTCCAAAGTGGGAGGCTACTCTCTATAGCTGTTGGCCGCCATAGAAAAAATATTTCCACTACAATGGCCTTTGCTATAGCACAACAAGGCTACTATAGAGACCTTCATTGTCCCAAATATTTGTAGCTTCGTTCATTTAATTATTTAACCCAGTTATTAGCAACACAATGTACCTGGATACTCTGGGGATGGTAAGCTTTATGTGGTTCACATTAGGCTTAAATTTCTTCTTGACATTATCAATAAGGCGATAAAAAAATTCATGATTAGCTTTCTTTCTTTTGTTCTAATAATTATTTAGGGACAAACAATGGGTGAATTAGTATCTATTATAATGACCAAGTTCATTGTTATTCAAGGGAATCTCATGCAAAACCTTGAAAATTTTTGAATTACTGTTGCCAATTTAAATTTAGGATGACATGATAAAAATTTAAAATTTTAATTTTTTGATCTGGCCGACTGACGTCAACCCGCCACATCCCGCTATAGTGACAACACCAAGGCTGCTATAGTGGGGATGACGAAATCAGACCCTAGAAAATATGATTTATTTTATTTTTTTCTCCCATTTTTTATTGAAAATAGATGAGGGTTACTCAAAAAATCCTCTTAATCCACTCCAAGTTCAGGAACAAGGGAGGAGAGTGATTTCAGCACAAGGAGGGTCAAAAGCCAAGGAATTCCGGTCTATATCCATCAGAATTCTTTCCATGGAGCTAAAAATTATACTCACAGTTTTTCAGTATTTTCTTGGTATCCAGATAGGTTAGGCCTTTTTTATTGAGTAGGTAGACCTATTTTTAAGAATCTTACAAATTTAGAATCCTGTAGACTTTACTGACAGTCACATTTTAACTTTATTAGTTGCTTCCTAACTATTCAGAAGGTTTTGGTTTATGTAAATTTTCTTTTAATTAGCTGTTGTGTTAAATGTATCAGCTATTTCTTATTAATGATTATTGCATATGTTTTCTAACAAACCAATATTACCTTTTATGCATGAAGAATGAAGATGAGCAAATTTGTAAAGATCAGGGACATCAGAATATGATGTAATATCATCCCAGACAAAATAACATCACACTGACTTGATCCACACAAGGAATATTTACTAAAATTAAAATAACTACTTAGGGCTTTCAGTAAAACAAATTTAGCAACTGAAGACAAAGCTCATGCAATTTCAGCCAATGAATTGAAGCTAAATATCATTTTATAACTAATTAACTGAATTTACATGGAAGGGAAGTTAACTTTTAATAAGCATATTGATCTAACTTTTATAGCTAATTGAGCTTGTTTTTTTTTTTGGTTTATCATCAATCTGCTTGTAAGCCATGTTAGCTTCTTACTGTGCTATCGTAGCTCGTTTCTGCATAAGTTAGAACTTATTAGAGAACTCTCGCTAAACAATGCATATCAAAAAGTTAAGATAATGATATGACAATAGTCAATTACTTGAAATTTCCTCCATTAGAGTCCCCCTTAAGCCACTCAAGATACAAAAAATCAAATTCCTTGCTTAATAAGCAGCAATTTCCTTAACTTAGTACAAAGCATTAACTTGTGTAAAACATTAACTTGCATTAGATTTTATGAATCTAAGCCAATTGAACACAATGTTTGTGGTCTAAATTGGTCTAACTACTTTTAGTACTAAATGGAACATTCAAAAACTATGCACTCTATGTAACAACATGTGGTTTCCAAAACTAATTGCATTCTATTGACAATCCTAATTTTAGAAACTATTGTTATGTTTTGTCATTCATTCATTAATCATCAAAACTTCTTATTATTAGCCTTAGACCATGACACTCTCAGATCACATTGCTCTCCCTAGTACATTCATCTCTCTAGGTATGTTCAACTTCAAGAAGCAAAGACATGCCAAATCACCCAATAGATATATATTAAATTGTTGAAGCAACATGAGTGGAATATAGTAATGAGTTGCTAGACATGCAGAGACGAGGACTGAAAAAATTATGACTGGTCTTATAAGTTTATATTACACTTCATACTGATACAAACTAAAATATCCTAGTAAATTCATTCTCTACTTTTAAGGATTTAAAATTACTAGTACCAGAGTTGGAGGCAGAGGTAGATTTACTTAATATTCTAGGAGATAGACTAGACTACATAATTTTGACAAAATAATAGAGCATGAGTTCACACATGTATATTTAAGTAATATTTTTAAAAAAAACTATAACCCTACCCATATGTCACACCCCAAAAAGGGTGGAGGAGCGACTGACACTCAATACCGTCATTGGTCGAGTAAGTCACTGAACATGTTAGCTAACTAGACTAGGAGTGTAACGACCTCAAAGGTCATTTTTGGCTTAGTTATCATTTTGCCCTTCCTGAAAGTTTCCTTGGATCATTTTTGGTCGGATCTAAAAGTCTAACTTTGAAAATCTTATAAAAAGTAAGAGTTTTGAATGTCAAAATTCAATTTTATAGATTCTATCAGTTTCTGAATGTCGAATCAGGTCTAGGAGAACTTACAGAACTGAATTCGAAGTTAAAACGGTGCTTTTAAGCCCAAAGTTGCATTTCTAGTTCATTTTGGATCATAGGTTTCACTTTGGTCAACATTCTGAGTTCGAGAGCTCGTGTCAAAATTTTGTCACTAGTTTCGGGTGATGAAACTAACTCTAGATATGACTGGTTGCAATTTTTAGAGCTCCCATGAATATTTTGAGTTTTTGAGTCCAAAACTAGTCTGTTGAAGTTGCATTGGTACTTGTGTCGTAGAGACCTTGGAATCAAATTCTGATTATTTTGTTTAGTACGGATCACCATTTCTGGAATAGATACATGACTAGTTTGTAAAATTTGGAGTCAGAACAAAGTTTTGAGGTCCAAGTTGATAATATTTTTAGTTGTGTTGTTGCTGATGCATAACTGTTCTAGTGCAAACCCATTTTATTCTCTGCATTCGTGGATATAGGCCTACATTCGCTGAGCTTCATGCGCCAGACCTCTGCATTCGCTAAGGCAAGATCTGCGTTCGCAGAGTGTAAATCCTTATGGCTTCCGCGTTCGCTGGTAATGCCTGCGATCGCGGAGCTTTGAGCAGTTGAAATAGTGTTTCATTTTAAAGACGTGATTTAACCCTTTTCCACCATTTTTACACTTCCAAGCTTCGTTTTCAAGAGAGAATTCATGGGTCTTCAAGGCAAAGTGATTTGGTAACTATTTTCTAACCTATTTATTTCATTGATTTACATTGATTAATTTGTGATTTTAACTTCTAATTTTGGGTTTTAATGGTGGAATTTGGGGATTTTCGGAGTTGAGTTTTCTAAACATTAATCATTGATTTCTCACTCATTTTAGCTCCATTTTTGAAACCGTCTTCACCGTTGGATTCCTTGTAATGAGTAGAACATTTTCATCCCTAAATTTCTAGATTCTGACAATGTTTATCGATATGGGATTTTTTTACCATTTTACTCTTTTCCTCTGAATTAATTAATTTTAGTATCATTAGATTCGTTATGTGATTGTGATGTCATATTTGAATATATTGTGGTGATTTAGAGTACTAAAAGAGGGGGAAAGCAATGATTTCGATTTGACTTGGGACTTTATTTAAGGTAAGTGGACTTCTAACCTTTTTTAAGTATGATTGAACCTTATATGCTCCTATATGAATGGAATTGAGTATTTGGGGGTATAATTGTACCATTGTAGGCTTGATCATGACTATTCATATTGAATACTTGCTTGTACATTGATATATTGATCTATAAATAAATGGTGATTATGTAATCTATGTGACCTTTTGAATTATTCGTTATTGATAGTGAGATGATGCATATATTATGATATGGTTGATGATATCATGACACTGATGAGATGGTGATATTGATGATATTGAGATATTGATGAAATTATGATACGAATGTTATCGAGACACTGATGATATTAAGATGTTGATGGTATTGAGATATTGAGATCATTACGATGATCACACTGTGATATAATTGTGATCATGCTTGTTACATCTATTATTATTTGTGCATTGATACTTGTGATGGCTAAGGCCAAGATGTGAGAAAGGTAACATGTGGATTGGTGGCCGAGATCTCTATCGGTCTGGTCCGAGGTCTCTTTTGGATGTCTCGAAGTCCCTTCCGGGTGAGTGAGCATTAGCAGAGGTCTTTGTTGGCGGTGTTCACAAATATATGGATAGATATGGCCCCTATGGGTTCCGACTGAGGCAGATAATCATATCTGCTCAGCGTATGTGTATTCTAGGACAGACATGTATCACAATTATCTGACATTGCATTGCATTATGCCCATCTGATGGAATCCACTCCATCTCATATCATATCTGTTTGACATAGTTGTATATGGGTTATGAGATTGTGTACTTATTATATCTCAGATTTTAGATGTGAGTGTTGGGCTTATTTATACTCTTATGTATATAGATATTTTGTCAGTTAATATATATATATATATATATTACTATGATCTCTATAATATATTATGCTGGGACGTTTCTGAGTGTAGGTTTGTAATTCGGTGGATTGTGGTTGAGATTTAAGGAGTTACTTGTGCTCTTCATTGGTTTACTTTAGGTTTGTTTCATTTCGCTGAGTACCTTGTTGTTTGGTGCTCACCCTTTGCTACATTTTAGTAGGTTGTGAGCCCAATCCGTCCTGTTAGGTTTCTGTTAGTTCGGGATCGAGCTTCTGGATATCCCTTGAGTTAGATGCTTTGGTCCCCAACTGTAACAACCCAAAAATATTCAAAATCTAATTATGGATGACATTCTATAATGTACTACAAGCCATGGTTGAGTTTTGGTGGCCACGGGTTGATTTTAAGTGGTCAAATGTAAATTCGGCTAGTTAGTGGCCTAGAGGAAAGGTTTCGGCAGTGTACTTCAAATAGTCATACCTTTTGATGTGGGATGAACCATGTGCGCTACCATATATCAAATTGAATCTCTTTGGGTTAGATTTGCAACACAAGTGGTTTCCCTCAATTTGGATATTGGATCAGGGAGATATGGCCCACACAGTGAGACTATCTAAAATTTGAAAGCCATTGGAGATAGACTCAAAATAATTGCCAAGGACATTTCCACGGACCGTGATAACATTCAAGGTCCGTCTAGGGTCCTGTGGGGGTGTCACAGTAAGCTTGGGGTGGCCTGGAACCACCCCTAAGCTAAGTCCAAACTCACGAAGCCTTGAACGGCTC
>JBCEWC010015329.1:0-13797 GCA_038996855.1 Solanum aculeatissimum
CACTCAAGTCCCAACACTAATCTACAATAACATTGGAAGAACCCATAACTAATTGGAAAGCTTAAAATCAATTTAAAAGGGGTTAGGGTTCTTAGGATCTTCAAGGATGAAAGGGGATCCTTGAATCAAGTCTCACAGACCTTAATCCAAGAAAACAACCAACAATATCACACTTAATCAAGTCTTCTTCTCCGAATTCTACAAGCTAGCTTCAATGGGGGCCAAGAGAGTTTTGAAATTTCTAAAGAGAGTGTAGGAGAGCTTGAATGGATGAATGAGGGTTAGGGGATTGCTTTAGGGGTTTAGGGGGACCCTTGGAAGTCTAAAAAGGGCCTAGGGATCATCCAAATTACAACCTAACCTTTAATAAAACAGATAAAAATTTTAGCACGCAGGGCGAAACGGAGCCCCAAACGGCCCATTCCACGTTTTATTGTCCGTTTAACTACTCCATCTGACTTAAATTAGCCAAATATTTAGCCCACAGCATTTCCAAGTCTCTGCCCAACTTGACGGACCACCAAACGGTCCGTTTGAGGTCTCACGGACCGTGGGGTGGTCCATGGACCCTAACTTAGTTTTTGGGGTGGGTCTTGGCCACCCCAAGATCTCTGTAACACTTGACTAAACCCCACACAGACCGTGCAAAGTTTCACAGTCCGTGTCACATGGCTTGGGGATTTTCCAAGGCCTATCTCCAATGTCTTCTGAATTTCAGGCAGTCCTACTCCTTTGGCCATTACTTCTTCATCCAACCTTGGAATTGAGTGAAACCAGTTGCATTGCAAAGTTAATTCAAAGAAAATTCATTTTATATATAGTATCCCATACAGTTAAACCCACATAAAAAGTTATGTATCTGTGAAGTGTACTGTCCAAACGGCCTCTCTAGGCCCCAAAATGACCCATTTTGCGTTCGGCTACTTAAACTCCACCCGTGGCCACCAAATTTCATCCACGACCATTATAACACCATACAAGACCAACCATAAGTGTTTTTAAAAACTTTCGGGTCGTTACACTTAAGACCCTATGTTTATGCAAATTGACAAGATAAGGGGTATACCCACACTTTATGCAAGTTAAGTAGCTGGGCTATTCTTATGAATTAATTTATTTACTTGGTCATCATACCTTCCTTATAAGCTATGAAACAATTATTTTCTATGAGTTATGAATTATGTTGTTGACTATATATATTGTATGTTATGTATTCCGTGGTGTTTGACTTAGCATTGAATAAGTCTTAAGGTGGAGGCTCGACCTAAGAGGTCCTTATATAAAGTCATAAGTCTCATAACTACGTGCCACAATATGTTTTTATGCCAAAAAGTCATAGCTAGTGGATCCACATTTAGCATCATGTTATGACACCCACTTCACAGGGGAGGGGGAGATAGTCTACCTTGGCAAGTAAGATACTTTTACTTTAGTGTAGAGGAAAAATTGGGATTCCATGTAATAACCCACATGGTCTTATTGTTGGTTATGGTCTTATCCCCACATAAGTATGTATATTAGGATATGAAATGTTTTATAGTGCTTCCATTCATGATTTAAAAATGCATTGATCATTCATCATATCTTGTCATTTATTTTGTTGATATGATTATGTATATATTTATTATGATATAACATTTCCTTTTTGTATGTCATGCCTACATACTTGATGAGTTGTGAAAATTTGACTATTTGGTGGTTTAATTGGTAGTAAAAGTGTCCTTAGTGTTGTATTTGTGCCTTGAATTAATGCAATTTTGTTCTTTTACAAATAGGCAAGGTGTTGGATACAACTTAGAGGAAATGTTATAGAAAAAGGGTGAATGAGAAGAATATTTGATGAAAAGTGGCTTGAATCTCGCTTTTTGCACTTGGGGAATCACCAAGTGCATTTTGCGAGTCACCTGTGCAACTAGGACCTTGCCAAACACACTAGGAAAGGGATGAACAGGTAGGTGAAATTAGCAATTATGAGTGGTGGTCGGCGAATTGCCGATCAGGAAATGTGAGCTGAATAGTTCATTGCCAAGTTCCCTAAAAAATACCATGATTGAGACCAACACAAAAAGTTAGATGATCATTCCAAAGGTGACTCACTGAAGATTTTTAGCGATCTTTACTTATCTCAAAAAGCATCCAAGAACTAATGCCAAAGTCAAGCAAGAAAGGCAAGGTCAAGACATTATGTGCGACTCACCTACTCAATTGGAGAGCATGACCTAGTGCATTCTTTGGAAGTATTTGTTGAAATCCTAGAAAAAAGTCAAGAAAAGAAAGCAAAGAGAGACTCACCAATCTAGTTGGAAAGGTTGATTAAGATCACTGAAGTGAGATTTTTGCCTTAGTACAAATAGTCATGTTTGAAAAAGCGTGAGGAGTTCCGGTGAGTTTTTAGCGAGATAATTTTCATACTTCAATCTACGAGCAATTTTGAGAGTTTTTGGACTCCAATTGGGTTACTTTAACATCGGTATTGTGAGAATTACTTTCTAGCATCAAGGACGAACAATAATTTGGTATAATCCTAGTTTTTATTTTCATGCATGGATAGACCACAATCTTATAGAGGGATGTAATAGTTAACTGTTAAATTCTCTTTATGGATGTTTGATATTTGCTTGATTTATGATCAAATTCTTATGATTGTGGTCTATTTTCTTGATTGTTGTCAAATTCTCTTTATAGTTAATTCTTTAATCACTACTACTCTATGTTAGTATATTTGCTTTTGAGAGATAGTAATTGTACTAAGGTATTGGCTTTTTTGAATTATGACTCTAAACTTGTGCTTGAAAAAGTGAAGTTTCAAAGTTTGTGTATTTTTGAGAGTTGCATGCCAAATTATAGTCTCACCAAGCCTACCTATGTTATTTAAATCGGATTTGAGCAATATTAATGCCCAATCGAGGTCTATCAATTTAGCTATACATCAATCCTCCAAGATAAATCTTTCTCAAATTTTTTTACAACCCAATTTCATTGATCCAATTTCAAATCATAACTTGATTAGTTAAAATTACATGTCTACACATGCTTTCTTTGTCTTTCAATACTTCACAATTCTATGTGATGTTACTACTTTTTTATTGGAATCTACACAACACATTCCCTGTGAGTTCGACCCCAACTTCTTAGTTGGGTTATTATAATGACAACAATGACCGTATTTCTTATTAGTTTTAGAGTACTCCTAAGCATTATCAAAATGGCACTGTTTCCAAAGAATGGTGTTAGGTTTTCGGTTGATGAAGCTCTAGTGTCGATTAGTGTTGTGAAGTGAACTTCTTAATTAGTTTTTCTTTTTCTTCTTTTTTATTTGTAGGCATCGATATGAGTGTTCACGGAAGTGCTGCTGGGTCAATGATTAGTGTTGTCAATTTTATGATTTTGGATTGGGAAGTTGATGTTGAAGTTCTAATCATTCTTGGTAGTACGTTTTTGGCTATCGAAAGATCTTTTGTAAATGTTGAGAGTGGGGAGATAAGATTCCTGGTGAATGATGAAGAAGCTACTTTCAGTGTTTAAAAATCTATGAGCAATCCAAATGATCTACAAGTAATTTGTTATTGATGTGGCAGATAAAACAATTACTAATGTAAGTGATATAATGAGTCTTAATGAATCGTTGGTTGTTGTGTTGTTAAATTATGATAATGAGGAGATTGAGGATTATGATGAGATGTTTGCTACATTGTTGGGCGTGGGGTCATATTTCAAGACTCCTCCAAAACATGAGCTTGATTTGAAGAATCAAAAGTCACCTCCTGAAAAACCATCAATTAAAGAACCACCAAAGCTAGAGCTGAAAGTTCTTCCTCCTCACCTTTGTTATGTTCAGTTTGATGGAAATAACACTTATCTGGTTACTAATGCAGTTGATCTTCCTATTTGGCAAGTGGAAGCTTTGGTTGATGTGTTGAAAATGTTAGTCAAAGTTATTAGGTAGACAATCACGAATATTGTTGGCATTCCATCTGGTAATTGCACCCTTAAAATCAAGGTTATTAATCAGTACAAGCTGAGTGTTGAGCACCAAAGGAGGTTTGACCCTCTTATGCAAGAAGTAGTTTAGAAGGAAATTGTTAAGTGGCTTGAAGCTGGGGTGATTTATCCCATCGTCGATAGTGATTGGGCCTACCCTCTTCAATGTGTTCCAAAGAAGAGGGTATGACCGTTGTTCCTAACCAGAAAAGGGATCTTGTTGCATCTATCCTGATTATCAGATCGAATATTTGTATGGATTACCAGAAGTTGAACGTTGCAACTTAAAAAATATCATTTCCTTGGTTGATGGATCAAATGTTGGACCATCTCACACGTAATGGATGGTATTTCTTCTTTGATGGATATTCTAAGTATAATCAGATCTCCATAGAACTTGAAGAGCAAGAGAAAATTACTTTTATATGACCATATGACGCCTTTGCTTTTAGGAGAATCCCTTTTGACTTTTGCAATGCACTAGCTATCTTTCAACGATGCATGTTATCCATTTTTATTGACATAGTAGAAGACTCGATGGAGTTATTTATAGATGATATTTTAGTTGTTGGCGACGTGTTTGAATATTGTCTTCAGAATCTTCAAAGGGTGTTGCAAAAGTGTGTGGATTCAAATCCTGTGCTAAATTTTGAAAAATGCCACTTTATGGTGAAGGAAGGTATCATTTTGGGTCATAAAACTTTAGGTATGGGTATTCAATTTTATCAACCCAAAGTTGAAGTGATTCCCAAATTGGCTCCACCTATTTCTGTCAAAGGCATTCATAGTTTTTCGGGTCATGCCGGTTTCTACCGGTGATTCATTAAAGATTTTCCAAAATTGTTCATCCTTTGTGCAAATTACTTGAAAAATATGTTGTGTTTATTTTTTATGATTTTTTTATGAAGGATTTTGAGTGTTTGAATCAAAAGTTTGTTTCATCCCTATTATAGTTGTACTAGATTGGAATTTTCCTTTTTAATTGATGTGCGATGCAAATATTATTGTAACAACCCAAAAATTTTCTAAATATTCTTATGGTTGGCCTTATATGATGTAATACTAGTCATGGTTGAGTTTTGGTAGGCACGGGTTGAGTTTAAGTGGCTGAACGCAAAATGTGCTAGTTGGTGGCCTAGAGGGATAGTTTGGGAAGTGTACTTCAAACGATCATAACTTTTGATGTGGGTGGAAACATGTGTGATACTATATATAACATTTATGATATTTGAGTTATCTTCGTAATGAAACTGTTTTCGCTCGATTCAGAGTTCGGATGAGGAAGTTATGGCCCAAACAGTGGGACTGTCTGAAATTCCAAAGACATTGGAGATAGGCTCAGAAAAGTGGCTAAGGGTAGGACCACGGTCTGTGAAGCTTGTGACGGTCCTTGAGGGGTATAATTTGGAGTTCCAGTAAGCTAGGTGTGGCTAGGAACCACCCCATGATACAATTCCTAAGCCACGGACCCCTAAACGGTCCGTGTGAGCTTGGACGGTCCGTGGGACTATCCCGTCAAGTTGGACAGTGGCTAGTCTAGGTTGTGGCTAGCCTACATGGCTAAGGGAGGGGCCACGGGACCATGAAATGATCCGTTGAACCTCGGACGGTCTGTGTGGATGCTCGTCAATTGTTCCAGAAAGTCCTCTGAGAGTTCGCGTTGAAAATTTAGTTAAGTGTTTTTTGATAGGAGGGGAGACGGTCCGTGTGACCAACACACAGGCACTGTAGCAACTGTGTGACTCTACGTAGTCTAGGAAAGTTGTGTTTTATTAATGGTAATTTAGTGATTTAACATTTCCTTAAGCCCCTTTTTGGTACCCTAAGGTTTCCTAAACCCCTAAAACATTCCACAAACCCTCAATCATCCATTCAAACTCACCTACATTCACTTTTGAAATTCTAAAACCCTCTTAGCCTCCGTTGAAGATAGCTCGAAAAATTTGGGAAACAGACCTTGACTAAGTTTGACCTTGTGTTTTGTTGGTGCAATTAAGGTATGTGGGACTTGATTCATTGATCCTCTTTCATCCTTGAAGACCCTATGGACCCAAACTCTTTAAATTTGATTTTAAGTTTTCAATTAAGTAATGGATTCTTCCAATATTGTTGTAGATTAGTGTTGGGACTTGAGTGCTGTAGTTTTTAGGAGATTTAAACATGATTTTGGTCTTGAATTCATGGATGATTATTGAAACCCTTATTGATCAAATTGCATGTCCAATTTCATGATTCAATTAAGCATGGGTAACTTGCATTATGACTTATTCATGAATTTCTACATGTTTTATGGTCAATTATCTTTCAAATTGTTAAATCAAGTATGAATTCCATTACCCATGATCATTATCTTCATTCATGGCATATGCATGATTATGATTATGTTTAAACTCCTCATGAAACACATGTTTTGTATGATGATGATAAGTTAAGTTAAGGCTTGTGATCACATAGTCTCTCTGTTAAGGCTCTACGAGCATTCTGGGTGCTTGTACCAATTTGTTATGATAAGTGACAAGGCTTGATATGATAAGATATGTAGATGAGCTACTCTTATTGCATTGACAAGATAAAATCATGAAATATTTTATAAATTTTTGATAAGCTTTAACTCAAGCATGAATAAGATTTGAACCATGGTTTTGTTTTGACTAAGTATGCATGTTTTGAAAGTGAATGTAAGTCTTCCAATTTAAAAGTTGCACGTACCTACACATATTCTCATGGGATGAGACTTAGCACCGAGGGATTGGAGTCAGGGTGGACTATCTCCACAGAGTCCATACTTCTTTCCGTCAAACCATGTGCCACCATGGGTTAATTCCCTATCTAGGGAACTCTGTCATGTTTCCCCTTGTTTAAGGGTGTTAGGGTATTACTTGGCAAGTAGTTCGGATTCAGGTAGTGGCTCGCTCGGGTCTTTTTTTTTTTGTCGATTGAGGTTACATCCCCGCTATATAGATGATTCTAGGATTGCATTTCATACATCATGGCATGGCATATTGTTATATTTCTCTTTGGCTACGTGCAATCCTTTCGTATCACTTTTCCCTTGACATGTTGTTTAGTCATACTATACTTGTCATATGCATTGCATGCCTGCATACTTAGTGTTTAATTTTGCTAACCCATATTCTTGTCTACATGTTCTAACCATGTAGGTACCGATGGTGACATCTACATTCTATCGGATTATGCTTGAGATCTTGTTGAAAATTTGCTAGTGGTGAGCCCTTTTGTTCAAGGGCAATAGACACCGTCTATCTACCACTTTACTTTGCTGTATTTAGATTCTATTGACTTAAGGGTGAGCCTCAAACTTGTCGAGGCCCCACTCATCTATGTAGAGTCATTATTGGACAAATCTTACTCTTGTATCTTTGACTTGTATGTTGGATATTTGGTTTTGTAATATGATCCTATTTAGCATGATTTATGAGATTGTCTCTCTTATTATGTTATGGCTTGTATGATTGGTTATTATGAATGACTATGTGCTTTGTGCAAACATGCTTATCCTATTCCCGTATTGTCCCCATAGCTTGAGTCCCAAGTCCTCGAATCCCTAGAACTTACGTGCTATGTGTTTAACTTCCGTATTTACGAACCAATGATGTGTGTAATGATGCTATGATGGCTTGATCGAGGGTCTTCGGGTCCTCTTTCGCTATGTTAAATCTAGGCCCCCTATTCGGGTCGTGACAAAGATGATATCAGAGCCCTAGGTTTGTAATGATCCTTGGAGTCCAACATGTCGTGTCTATTAGAGACTTGTTCATGGGTGTGATGCGCGCCATGTCTATAAAAAAGATGCTATAGTAACGTTATAGGAAACTTTCTCACTTCATTGCTTCCTTATGTCGTTCCATGAGATCTTGATAATGCCTCTAAACTTTGGTATTTCGTTCTTATAGAAAATGCCTCCAAGAAGAGCTCCGTTTCCCCGTCTGGCTCTGGAAGTTGAGGAGATGGTTTCTCGGGCACTGGTTGAGGAACAGGTGACCCATGCTGAATTCTAAAATATTGTCACCATGTTGGCACAAGTTGTGACCAACCAAGCTAGGTCCGTCTACCCAACCCCTATCACTACTCCAGCTTTAAGAGTGAGGGACTTTACTTGTATGAATCCCCCAAAATTCAATGGTTCTAAGGCCAATGAGGATGCTCAAGAATTTGTGGATGAGCTCACCAAGGTCTTGTCTATTATGGGTGTTAGCTCAGAGGAAATGGCGGAGTTGACGTCCTACCAACTCAAAGATGTTGCTCAAGTTTGGTATGGGCAATGGCTCATGCAAAGGGTGGCAGATGTGAAAGTTGATTGGGAGGAGTTTAAGATGGCTTTACTTGATTGGTTCTTCCCATTTGAGCTTATGGAAGCGAAGATGACCGAATTTATCAATCTCCGGCAAGGCAACATGACCGTGAGGGTTTATGCCCTCAAGTTCACCAAAATATCCAAGTATGCTCCTACTTTTGTTTTGGATCCCCGTGCAAGGATGCAAAGTTCATATAGGGTGCATCAGACTTGGTGGTAAAGGAGTGTCGTGCGGTGATGCTTATTAAGGATATGGACATGTCAAGGCTCATGACCTATGCCGAGTAAATAAAGGGTGAGAAGATGAAGGATACAAAGGTGCATGAGGCAAAGAGGGCCCGTATTGAGGTTGGGTTTCCGGATGTTAAGGTAGGTGGATTTGGCCATTTCCATCAAGGACAAGGGTCTAACATGAGATTTTCTAGAGTGCCTCCTCCTAGGGCACCGGTTGTGGTTGATCCCCAATTTCCTCTTATTGGCCATTGTGGAAAACACCACGTGGGGGATTGTAGGAGGTTCTTGGGTGCTTGCTATAGGTGTGGTGGCGTGGACCACAAGATCTCAAATTTTCCAAAGGGTGAGAAAAGGGACTAAGTTGGTCCCAGTGGTCAAGGGCCACCCAAGGCTCCGGTTGGTAATGCTCCAAGGGTCAACTGGTTTTATTCTCTCCATGCCTGCAAAGAAGTTGAGAAAGCTCCGGATGTCATCACGGGTATGTTAAAAATCTTTAATTTTGATGCATATGCTTTACTTGATCCAGGTACAAATTTATCTTTTGTGACTCCTTTGTTGTCTACTAAGTTTGATATGTGTTTCGAAAATTTGAGAGAGCCTTATTCCGTGTATACTCCCGTGGGTGAGTCTATTGTGGCCCGGAAAGTTTATAAAGGTTGTCCCGTGTCGGTTTTGCATAAGGTGTTTGTTGGTGATATTGTTGAGCTTGAAATGTATGATTTTGATGTTATACTTTGGATGGATTGGTTGCATGCTTCTTATGCTTCTATTGATTGTAGAACTAGGCGGGTTAAGTTTCAAGTCCCTAATGAGCCGGTATTAGAATGGAAAGGTGGAAATTCCATTGTGAAGGGTACGTTTATTTCCTATCATAAGGCCCAAAGAATGATTGGGAAGGGATGTGTTTATCATATAGTTCGGGTTAGAAATATCGAGGGAGAATCCCCTAGGCTTGAATCGGTACCGGTGGTAAGAGAGTTCCCAGATGTGTTTTTGGAAGATTTGCCCGGCATTCCTCCCGATAGAGAGGTGGATTTTTGTATAAACCTTCTCCCGGATACTTAACCCATTTTGATTCCCCCGTATCGTATGGCTCCGGTGGAGTTAAAAGAGTTGAAAGTCCAATTGAAGGATTTATTGGATAAGGGTTATATTAGGACTAGCATTTTACCTTGGGGTGCTCCGGTGTTGTTTGTGAGGAAAAAGGATGGGACTCTTCGTATTTGTATTGATTATAGACAATTAAATAAGGTGACCGTGAAGAATAGGTATCCTTTGCCTAGGATTGAAGATTTGTTTGACCAACTTCAAGGGGCTACGCATTTCTCAACAATAGATCTCCGTTCGGGTTATCATAAATTGAAAGTGAGGGAGTGTGATATTCCCAAGATGGCTTTTCGTACCCGGTATGGTCACTCTGAATTTGTGGTGATGTCTTTTGGTTTAACTAATGCTCCGACAGTGTATATGGATCATATGAATAGAGTGTTTAAGCCTTATCTTGATAGTTTTGTTGTGGTGTTTATTGATGATATTTTGATTTACTCCCGTAGTGAGCTAGAGCATACGAATCATTTGAGGTTGGCTCTCCAAAGTTTTAGGGAAAATAAATTGTATGCAAAATTTAGCAAAAGTGAGTTTTGGTTGGGTGAGGTTTCCTTTCTTGGTTATGTGGTGTCCGGTGATGGCATCAAGATTGATCCTAAGAAAACCGATGCGGTAAGGGATTGGCCTAGAGCATTGACTCATTTGGATATTCGTAGTTTTCATGGTTTGGCCGGTTACTATGGAAGGTTTGTTGAGGGGTTTTCATCTATAGCTTCTTCGTTGACCAAATTGACTCAAAAGAAGGCTAAGTTTGTGTAGTCTAATGAATGTGAGAAAAGTTTCCAAACTTTGAAAGATCGACTTACATCGACTCCAGTTTTGACTTTGCCAAATGGTTTAGATGGATTTGTGGTTTATTGTGATGCCTCCCGTATTGGTTTGGGTTGTTTGGTTATGCAACATGGTAAGGTGATAACTTATGCTTCCCGAAAATTGAAGGTGCGTGAACGAAATTAGCTGACTCATGATCTTGAATTAGCGACGGTGGTGTTTGCTTTGAAACTTTGGCGTCATTATTTGTATGGGGTCATGTGGATGTGTTCACTGATCATAAGAGCTTGCAATATGTGTTCACTCAAAGGGATATTAATTTGAGGAAAAGGAGATTGTTAGAGCTCCTTAAAGATTATGACATGAGTGTGCTTTATCATCTTGGCAAGGCCAATGTTGTGGCAGATGCTCTTAGTAGACTTTCTATGGGAAGTGTGGCTGATGTAGATGAGGGGAAGAAAGATGTAGTAAAAGTTGTGTATAAAATTGTCCGAATTCGACCATGGTGGTATCTTAGTGCAAAATGGGTTCGAATCTTCCTTGGTAGTTGATGTTAAGGATAAGCAAGATTTAGATCCGTCTTTGATGGAATTGAAAAAGTTGGTTGCCGATTGTAAGATTGAGATTTTCTTCCAAGGAGGAGATGGTGTGCTTCGCTACTAAGATCGTTTGTGTGTTCTGGAAGTTGATGGTTTGAGGGAGACTATTTTAAAAGAGGCTCATAATTCAGAATATTCTATTCATCCGGGATCTACCAAAATGCATCAAGATTTGAAAAGTTTGTATTGGTGGCATGGTATGAAAAGAGATGTGGCCAATTTTGTGTCGGAGTGTCCTAATTGTCAACAAGTGAAAATTGAACATCAAAGGCCCGGTTGCTTGACTCAAGACATTGAGATTCCTACTTGGTAGTGGGAGGATGTGAATATGGATTTTATTGTTGGGTTACACTGCACTAGAAGGCAATTTGATTTTATATGGGTTGTGGATGATAGGATGACAAAATATGCTCACTTCCTACCGGTGAAGACTAACAATAGTGCCGAAGAATATGCTAACGTGTATATTCAGGAATTGGTAAGGTTACATGGTATGTGAAGGTCTATCATTTAGGATAGTGGTACCCAATTTACTTCTCACTTTTGGAGATCCTTCCAAAGAGGGCTTGGTACTAATGCTAGGTTGAGCACCGCATTCCATCCTCAAACTTATGGGCAAGCCGAGAGGAAAATTCAAACATTGGAGGATATGATGAGGGCTTGTGTTCTAGAGTTTAAGGAAAATTGGGATGATCATTTACCTCTCATTGAGTTTGCCTATAATAATAATTTTCATGCTAGCATCGGAATGGCTTCTTTTGGGGATTTTTATGGTAGGAGATATACGTCTCTGGTTGATTGGTTTAAAATTGGTGGGGCGGCCTTGATAGGTCTGGACTTTGTTTTTGACGCTATTGAGAAGGTGAAGTTGATTTGGGAAAGGTTGAAGACGGCCCAAAGTCGTCAAAAGTCTTATATGGATGTGAGAAAAAGAGAACTTAAGTTTCACGTTGGCGATTAGGTGTATGTGAAGGTGTCTCCCATGAAGGGCATTATGTAGAAAAGGGGCAAGTTGAGCCCAAGGTATGTTGGACCTTATGAGATTGTGGAACAGATTGGTAGTGTAGCATATAAGTTGGACCTACCTTTGGATATGAGCTCTATTCATCCGATTTTCTATGTGTCTATGTTGAGGAAGTTGGTTGGTGACCCAAAGGACATTACACCCTTGAAGGATGTGACCATTGAGGAGAACTTGACTTATGAGGAAGTACCGGTTAAGGTTTTGGATAGGCGAGTGAAGCAGCTTCGCAATAAAGAGGTATGGAGAGTGCAACATGGGAAATGGAGTTGGACATGAAGGAACAATATCCTTACCTATTCCAATCTACTCCAGCCTAAGGTACTAGGTTTTATCCCCTAAATTGTCCTAATTCTTTGTTTCTTGAGTTTCATGACATTGCATGCATTCATGAGCATGAAAATGATTTAGATGATGTTTTGACACGAGTTTTGAATGATTTATGAAAGTATGCATGGTCTCTTGATGTATTAGTTAGCATGTCTCTTGTTTGTGATTGATGTCCTCAAGCCCTAGTCCTAGCACATTGGAGGACGAATGTTCCTAAGGGGGAGATAATGTAACAACCCAAAATTTTTTTAAATCTCCTTATGGTTGGCCTTATATGATGTGCTACTGGTCATGGTTGAGTTTTGATAGCCACGGGTTGAGTTTAAGTGGCCGAACGCAAAATGGGCTAGTTGGTGGACTAGAGGGATAGTTTGGGCAGTGTAATTCAAACGTTCATAACTTTTGATGTGGGTTTAACCATGTGGGTTACAATTTATCAAAGTGAAACTCTTTGAGTTAGCTTCGTAACACAACTAGTTTCACTCGATTTGGAGTTCGAACGAGGAAGTTATGGCCCAAACCGTGGAACTGTCTAAAATTCGAAAGACATTGGAGATAGGCTCAGAAAAGTGGCTAAGGGTAGGACCACGGTCCATGAAACTTGTCACGGTCCGTGAGGGGTTTCATTGGAGGTCCAGTGAGCTAGGGGTGGCCAGGAACCACCCCATGAGACAAGTCCTAAGCCACGGACCCTTAAACGGTCCGTGTTAGCTTGGATGGTCTGTAGGACTGTCCCGTCGAGTGTGCTAGTGGATAAGCCAGGTTGTAGCTAGCCTAAATGGCTAAGAGAGGGGCCACGGGACCATGACACGATCCGTTGAACCTCAGACGGTCCGTGTGGATGCTCGTCAAGTGTTCAAAAAAAGTCCTTCGAGAGTTCGCGTTGAAAATTTGGTTAAGTGTTGTTAGATGGGAGGGGAGACGGTCCGTGTGACCAGTACACGGGCACTGTAGCAACCATGTGACTCTTCTTAGTTTCAGAAAGTTACGTTTTATTAATGGTAATCTAGTGATTTAACATTTCCTTAAGCCCGTTGTTTGTACCCTAAGGTCTCCTAAACCCCTAAAACATTCCACAAACCCTCATTCATCCATTCAAATTCTTCTACATTCACTTTTGAAATTGAAAAACCCTCTTAGCCTCCATTGAAGATAGCTTGGAGAAATTGGGGAAGAAGACCTTGACTAAGTTTGACCTCATGTTTTGTTGGTGAAATTAAGGTATGTGGGACTTAATTCAAGGATCCTCTTTTATCCTTGAAGACCCTAAGAACCCTAACTCTTTAAATTTGATTTTAAGTTTTCAATTAAGTTATGGGTTTTTCCAATATTGCTGTAGATTAGTGTTGGGAATCGAGTGCTGTAGTTTTTAGGTGATTTAAACATGATTTTGATCATGAATTCATGGATGATTATTGAAACCCTTATTGATCAACTTG
>JBCEWC010015330.1:0-13796 GCA_038996855.1 Solanum aculeatissimum
CTAAGGTACTAGGTTCTATCCTTTATTTGTCCTAATTCTTTGTTTCTTGAGTTTCATGACATTGCATACATTCATGATCATGAAAATAATTTAAATGATCTTTTGACATGAGTTTGAAAGACTTTTTGATATGATTCATGATCTCTTGAGTCATGGTTTAAATGTCTCTTGTTTTATGATTTTTATCCTCAAGCTGTAGTCTTAGCTCATTCGAGGACGAATATTTCCAAAGGGGAGATGATGTAACGACCCAAATATTTTTAAAAACTCCTTATGATAGATCTTGTATGATGTTATACTGGTCATGGTTGAATTTTGGTAGCCACGGATTGAGTTTAAGTGTCCGAATGCAAAACGGACCTTTTGGTGGCCTAGAGAGGCCGTTTGGACAGTGCACTTTGTGGAAGCATAACTTTTGTTACTAGATTAACTGTGTGGGATAATACATATCATATTGAAGCTATTTGAGTTATCTTCTCAACACAACTGGTTTCACTCAATTCAGAGTTCGTATGAGGAAGTTATGGCCAAAATAGTGAGACTGCCCGTAATTCGGATGATGCTGGGAATAGGCCCTGAAAATGGCCCAAGGTTAGGACCACGGACCGTGTGAGTGTCCACGGTCCGTGTGGGGGTACAGTGAGTTCACGATGGTTAGAACCCAACCCATGGACCAAGTGAAGTCCCACGGACCACCCCACTATTTGTGAGACTTCAAACGGTCCGTTTGGGGGTCCATATGGGGAGGCAGTGGCTTGGTCTTGGTATGGGGTTGGTTTCTGGGCCAAGTGTGGCTCCACGGACCAGTACATGGTCCGTTTGAAGCCACACAGCTGGTGACCCCCCTTCGTGAAGTTCAGAAAGTCCCCGAGAGTTCGAGCCGAAGCAGAAACTAAGGATGGTACACGGACAGGTACACAGTCCGTGTACCACTGGATGAGACCTAGAAGCCAACCGTGTGGCACTGTGTGACAGTTAATTATCTGTTTTATTAATGGTTAATTCATAATTTAATTAATCTCTACGCCCCTTTTAGGCATCCTAAGGTCCCCTAAACCCCCTTAACCTAACCCTAACCCCTTTTCATCCATTCTAACAGTCCTCATTGCTCTTTGAAATCTCCTAAATCCTCTTGACCTCCATTGTTGAAATCTTGAAGAAAGTTGGGGAAGATCACCTTGCTTGCTTGTTTCTTCAATTCCTATGGTCAATCTTCAGGTATATGGGTTTTGATTCATTGATTTCCTTTCATCCATGGAGACCTAAGAACCCTCCTCTTTAAATTTGATTTTTAAGTTTCTAATTAAGGTTGGGTTCTTTAAATTTTGATGTATTTAGTTGATTGGGTTTATGTGCTGTAGAAATTAGGTGATTTAACCATGATTTAAGGTTGAATTTTATGAATGTTCATGGAAACTCTTGAAGGATCAATGTGCATGTCCCTATTTGATTTGGATTATGCTTTAAATATAAAATTTCTCATGATTTATGTTGAATTACCTTTTAAATTGTGAATTAAAGTTTGAATTATATTACCCATGTACTTGTCCTCATTCATGGCATATGTATTGAAGATTGTTTTGATGAAACTCTTGTTTTGAAATGATATGTTAAGGCTTGTGATCACATAGTCTCTTGTATGGATCTTTGAGCATATTGGGTGCTTGCTCCACTTTGTCATATTTTGAAGGCTTGATATGATAAGATATGTAGATGGGCTACTCATATTACATTGACATGGAATGATTATGTAAATGTTTTGGAAACTCTTGATGGCCTTTGGCCTAAGCATAAACATGGTTTTGATTAATGGTTTTGGTTTTGACTAATGATGCATGATTTGAAAGAATGTAAGTTTTTCGATTTGGAGTGCATGTATATATATGTATTCCCGTGGGATGAGACTTACTACCGAAGGATTGGAGTCGGGGTGGACTATTTCCACAGGGTCCATACTCCTTTCTGTCAAATCGTGGGCCAACATGGGATTTCTCCCTATATGGGATGATTTGTATGTTTCCCTTTGTTCAAGGGTGATTAGGGTACTACTTGGCAAGTAGTTCGGATCCGGGTAGTAGCTCGCTCGGGTCTCCTCTGTTGTTGGTTGAGGTTATATCCCCGCTATATTATGATCATAGGATTGCATCTCATGAATCATGGCATAGCATATTGTTATATTACTCTTTGGCTACGTGCATTTCTTTCGTACCACTTGTCCCCTTGTCATGTTGCTTGGTCATACTATATTGTCATATGCATTGCATACCTGCATACTTAGTACATGTTATGTGCTAACCCATATTGTTTGTCTACATGTTCTAACCATGTAGGGACTAGAGATGATTTTTCACATTCTACCAGGTGACGCTTGATTATTTTGAAGACTTGCTAGTGGTGAGCCCTTTTGTTCAAGGACAATAGCCACCTTCTATCCACCTAGTTTTATTATGTTATTTACTTTACTTATGTATTGAGGGTGAGCCTCAAACTATGTCGAGGCGCCACTTGATCTATGTAGAGGCTTGTTGGACAACTAAACTCTTGTATGTTTGCTTGTAATATTGAATATTATGATTTTGGAATGTTATGTTATGAGTCTTGATTATGATAAATGCCATTGATTATGCTTATGACGTAATGTTTGGAGTTATGATTGACTATGTGCTTATGTGAAAAGTCCCATAATCCTGGTGTGCCCCTATAGTTTGAATCCTACTTACCCGTCCCCTTAGAGATAATTGTTATGTGCTATGTGAATCCATGCTTATCCCATTCCCGACAACATCCCCATAGCTTGAGTCCAAAACCCCAATTCCCTTATAGCCTATTTGTTATGTGTTTAGCTTTTGCGCTTCTAAATCGATAATGTGTGTGATGATGCTATGATGTCTTGATCGAGGAATTTTGGATTCTCCTTTTCCATGTCACATCTAGGCCCCCATTCGGGTCGTGACATGGGTTGTATGATGTATTCTAGTAGTGGACCTAGTGGGGTCTTCTCATGTGGTACTAGTAATATACCAGGATAAAGGGATTGGTCTTCGACCGTGAGCACTAGTTACTAAGGAGCTATTGTTGTTTCACTTACTCAGGAAGTAGAGTTTGACATTACCGTCACAGTTGGGGAGAACGAATTGGTTATTACTACGGATGCTTGAGTCAGGATTTAGTCATAGTGGTGAATCTTGGAATGGGTATTGATATGTTTAAGTGTAGATTTTATCTCAAATATCTATACGGGGACTGGTGACTTCATTGTAAGACAAGAGAAGCGCATTGACATTGAGATAACAAGCATAAGAACTAATAAGGTTTCGACAGGCTCACATGTATGAATGTAATTGGTAATGTTTGTAAGAAAGTGCATTTGGAAAAAATGCATGCGTTATTAAGTTTGGATGGAATGACTTGGGATTGGGTTACTATATCAACTATAAGATCAACTTTGTAGTATAACATGGCTTTGTTTAGCTTGTTCGACGTATGGTACTAAGCTTACACTTCCATTAGTGGGGTTAAGAGTCTGTTGGGTAAGATATGAGAGAAAAATCTACAAAAATTGGTTCTAGTGTGAGGATGGGTTTCTTTATGGCTTCGAATTATGATTCTGTTACTTTTGATGGTGAAAGAACATAATGAAGTTTCATTTGAGTAGGTTGGTGTGAAGTTAAAAGGCAATCTGTTGTGGAGTTTTTCAAAGAAATAATGACAATAAATGGGTTAGTAGTGAGTATTTGAGCCTTGGGCATCAAAGAGTTTGAACATTTAGGATTGGGCCATGAGTAGGGGTTAATCATTCAAACATTCTTGCAACATTGGTGACAAATACAAGTTAAGAGAAGTGAAGGGAATTAGACATCATGTATAGATCCATGGTTCAGAGTTGTAAATTATATGGATTTTCACTTTGAGTTTGTGTGATAATGTGAGGTGGGCTGACTCACCACCACATTATGAAAGATTTTCAACTACTTTTCAGAAAGTTTGATTTGGGTTGAATGACAAATAGTGACACATGAGAAATGTTATGTTTCATGTTAGGTTGGATTGTTCAATAGTAATAGATAACTCATGAAAGGCTATAGAAAGGGCTTACGATTTTATGTGTCATTGATGATTTTCGAATGGATACTACTTCATTGATAGAAGTTAATATAGACTATCATGATGGGTTATGTAGATACATAGTGGTAAATTAAAGTTATGTACTTATGTTATGCAAAATTGATGGGGTGATCAGGAATTTCTCAAGTTTGTCATGGGGGTATAAGCGTTTGAGTGGATGTTAAGGTGTTTTTCCCTTGAAGGGTTATATGTGTATGTGGTTGATTTCTAATGGAATAAATACAACTTATGGATAAGGCACCATCAGATTTGGAATTAGGGTTATTAGCCTTGAGTAGGATTAGTTTCCAATAAGGGATGCTTAGAGTCAACTTGGAATAGATGGTAATGCTTGTCATAACTTAATGTTGTGGCTAGTGACGATGAAGTTTCCAAGGAACTTAGGCGCTAATAATGAATAGGGGTATGAGAAAAGGATTGATAAGGTCATGATATTCCATTGGCATTGAATTTCTAGTATTAGTTTTCCGATTTTGAAGAAGATATTATGCGTTGATGAGCTGAGTATGTTTCTAACTATGTGGGTAATCAAGTTAGGCATCATGAGAAGAGAAAGGCCAAACTGATAAGAATCCGATAACTAAAAGTGATTTACTTTTGGACTCTAGGAAGAGGGTTATTTTGAGCAAGATAAAGAGAATTTTATCAATTAGAGCTTTGAAACGACAAATCTATTTGAAGGTACATACATGGGATTAATCATGAAAACTTATGGTTTTGTGATACTTTTGGTTTTGTGTTGTTGTTTTGGATCGTGTTCAGCTATTGCTCAAGTATCCGGTAGTGTTAATTGAGATTTTATAAGCTTGGGAGTATCATTCACTACTTGTTTTTTCTGGTTGTTACCTTTCTTTGGGCCAAATTAATTAGATTCTCTCTAATGAATATGCATTGTGTAAATATTAGGTTTGTGCAGCTTAAGTTTGGGGAGGATTATGTTAAGAGAATAGAACTTTGATGATATTTGTGATGGTTTGTATATTGCAATTGGCTATGACCGGCTCAGATTCACTCTTGGCCTTCACTGGGAATAAATCTGAGTTGCCTTGTAGTCTCACGGGTGTAAGTTCATCCTAATCTGTATATCATGGTATGAGGGTGTTGTTCATAAGTCCTGTTCTTGATAGTACATCCTGATGGTACAACTCCCATAAATGAGGTTACTTGTGAGCAATTAATGACTTTGATAATTGTATTACATATACTTGGTTACTTCTAGTAAGGCTCCTTATTTTACTCTATGTTTGAGGACGAACATAGTTTTTAGTGGTAAATAATGTAATGACCCTGAAGATCATTTTTGGCATGTTTGATAAAATTATTATTTTGCTCCTCTTGAAAGTTTCCCTGAGTCATTTCTGGTTAAGTCCAAAAGTCAAATATTGAAAACCTTGTAAAAAGTCAGATTTTTGCTAAAGATAGAGTTTTAAAGACTTAAAGTTTAAAATTTTGAGTTTTGAGGTCATCTTGAGTATCGGATGTTGAAATGTAATTCTGTCAATTCCATCAACTCTGAAAAATGAAATTCGGTCTAGGAGAATTGACGAAACTGAATTTAGAGTCAAAATAGAGATTTTGGACCCAAAGTTAAATTTTCAATTAAATTCCGATCATAGTTTGAATTTGGTCAACATTCGGAGTTTGAAAGGTCAAATCAAAATTCTAACAGTTCCAGTGGTTCTAGATGGTGAAACTAACATAGAAATGGTCTCATTGTAATTCTTAGAGTTTTCGATAGCAGTTTGGGTATTTTGAGTTTTAAATATTTTCTTTGAATTCTATTAGGTTTTGAGCCAAAAAGGCCTCAAACTCAAATTTTGATGGTTCCACTGAATCTGGAATGTCAATTCAGATAGGGTTGCATGTCTATTTTGTGTATATCAGGTTTCAAATGAACCCTGTGAGTCCATTTCGTGTGTGCAATAACTGATTTAGACTGTATTCTGGTGTAGTCACTTTAGTCCTCCACGTTCGTGGGGTTGTCCTCTACATTCCTGGAAGGTTATCCTTCTTGACCTCCGCATTCGCGTAGGGTTATCCTTCTTGAACTCTATATTCGTGGAGTGTTAGACTGTCTGGCCTCTGCGTTCGTGAATGACCCTCCGTGTTTGTGGAATGCATTTGTGACTTGACACTGCAACTTAATTTAAAATGATAGGTTTCATCATATTTCACCATTTTTAATATTCTAAGCTCAGTTTTTAGGAGTTTTGTTTAAGTATTTTCAAGACAAGGATTTTGGTTTACGTATTTCTACTTATATCTTTAGTTTTCATTAATTAATTCATGGTTTTAACATCAAAATTTGGGTTTTGAATTAGAAAATTTGGAGTTTTCTTAGTCATTGATTCTTGAGAGGAATGTCTTGATTATGACCTCATTTCAAGTCCTTTTTCGAAATGATTTTCAACCTTAGATTCCTTATCACTTAGGGAACATTTTCATGTAAATATTTTCAGATTTTCACAACCTTTTTTGGCATGAGAGTTTTTGGACCATTTTGTCCTTTTCACTAGAATTGCTTCATTTTAGTGTCATTAGTTTCGTTATGTGATAGTGATTCTCTAATTGACTAGATTGTGGTGATTTGAAGTTTCGTAGAAGGGGAAAGGCTTGGCTTTGAGTTGATTAAGCCTTCATTATGGTAAGTCGACTTCTAACATTTTGTTAAGTATGATTGAACCCTATATTATCCTATGTAAGTGGGTTTAAGTGAATTGTAGCATGAAATGGAATAGAATTATACTATTATAGGCATTGATCATGAGATTTTTAATTGGATAGCTATAAATATTGTGATTCCTTAATGGTGAAATAATTGTGGGATTACGAATACTTCTGAACTTGTTGATTATCCGATTTTTGATTTATTTGGCTATTGATTGATGTAAGTGGACCCTACCTCTTGTTGAGTTTATAGAACTTGGTATTTTCTTTTAACATGAGACTTGGCGATTAGTGAACTATTCTAGTAGATATGATTTTGGTAATGGAAAGTTGGAAATGATGACATGTATAGCTTAAATCCTGAGATAATTTCCATTGTTGTTGACTTAGACTTGTGAGATAATATTGTGAATTGAGCTTGTGATACCATTGTTGATGAAATGAAACTGTTCATGATGTTCTGATTATTGAACTTTGAATTATATTACATGGAATCATCTATTAAATCTCTTTATGTGAAATGTTGAGCTAAATGCCTATGTTGAGATATTGTTGGAAATTATGAAATTAATTGCTTGTGAATAAGAACTCAAATGATGAATTGTACTAAGCTATGATGACTAAGGAAAATTAAAATAGTTTAACTTTGTTACATTGTTATTATTACGTAATATGTTAATGATGACTCATATGTTGAAAAACAATAAAATGATTGATGAATTATGAATAAATGATGCAATATTGACATCTTGCCTATGAAAGTGATTATTATGATATGATGAGAGGTATTGCTTGATGTTCCATTGATGATGAAGAGCTGAAGGAAAATAGTTTTGGATAGACAAACAAAAAAAATATAAAGGGAAATGGTTCCAGCTAAATATTAAAGTAACATCTAAATTGGTGGTTGATTTTTCTACCGATCGATGATTAGCTCAGGGTTCTATCACCGTACCAAGGTAATATTGTGACGGATGCTATGGTTGAGGTTTCTATCGATCGTGTGAGGATTGGCTGAGGTTTTTACCGGTGACGTTCACGAATACATGGTCCACATAAGACCCTATTGATTCTTTTCTAACACGCTCAGTGTAGGACAAACATGCATCATGATTACCAGATATTGCATCACATTATTTACATTTCAAAGCATTCATTCCATTTCACATCCATCTTTTTCTGAAGTTGTTACATGTACCATGTGTGATGTGTTGAATGTTTTGAACCTTGTATATTTTTGAGGTTGTACCATTGAAAGATTGTGATATAAGTTGATAACTTGAGCCTTGTACATTATGAAGACTGGACTATGTGGATACTTTGTTATGAAACTAAACCTGCTTATGTTACTAAAAGACTTTTATACTACATTACTCTAAGAATTAGTTTAATATCTAGGATATTATTCTATAACATGTATATATATATATATATATATACATATATTTTGTATTGTTGTTGTGTTGGGACTTTTCTTAGTACATGTGTGTAGTTTGGTAGTATGTGGTTGGGTGGATAGTAGTAGTTGTTTTATTCATTGTTTTACTTCAGGTTTAGTTTCCACTTGTTGAGTACCATGTTGTTTGGTTCTCACCTTTCTCTACATTTTTGTAGGTTGTGAGCCCGATCCCTCTTGATAGATTTTCAGTGTCAGGATCAAACTTCTAGATTTCTTGAGAGGTAGCTTGTCTCCTTGGCACACCCTCAAGGATTCTTTAGTATGTTTGTCCTATTTAAGGATTAGACATTGAGACTTGTATTTTCTTTCGAGTATCATTACTTAGTGTCTTGTATATGTGACACTAGTTCTGGGATAGTTTTAGTTTGGTTTCCTTATGCATATCTTCTATTTTGGACTATTTTAACTTTCTCTTTTATTATTACATTGGACTGTCTAGGTTTAGGATGACTCACCTTGGTGGGTTAGGTGAATGTCATCACACTCGAATTTTGAGTCGAGACAGTGGGGGACATGGTACTACCTCCAGTAGCAGTCAGGGTAGGTCTCATCCTACTAGAGGTCAGATTAGGGTGCCTGTTGCTCTTCAATTGTGAATGAGGGACAACCTCAAGTTGTTACCCAAGAGCAAGTGCAAAAACAAATTGTTTAGGATGCTCCACAAATAGTGCTAGCTATTGCTTTACCTTTATATGTTGTGATGATATTTTTATATCCATTTGAGGCCGTGGTGCCCAATCAAGATGGAATCCTAGCTCCTCAGACTACTACACAAACACAAGAACAAGTTCAATTGAATGTTTTCATGACTCAGACACCGCATTTTGATGCTCAATAAGTTGATCATCCATTTGCAACTTCAGGGAAACTTGAAGATATTAAAAATTTCATGGAACGTAAGCTACCAGAGTTTTGTGTGGCACCATCTTCTATTGATCCTTAAAATTTCATTGATCATTGTGAAAAGATACCTACTGCATTAGGGTTGAAGGAGACTCGTGTTATTCAATTTACCACTTTTATGGTCTCAGAATCTCCAAAGGCATGGTGGACTTCTATTCAAAGATGTAGATAAGCAGGGTCACCACCTATCCGTTGGTTAGAGTTTTTAGGAATGTTTAAGGATAGGTTTATTCTATTAATCAAAAAAGATGATATGAGACGTCGGTTCCATGATTTGCGTCGAGCAATATGATAGTTATAGAGTATGGCACCAAGTTCACTGAATTGTCCAGGTATGTCCCTTATTTTATAGTAGAACTAAGGGAGAAAGTGAGAAGATTTGTGCATGGACTAGGGCACCATTATCGTGGTCCTATGATATGAGATGTGTTAAATGGTGTATATTCAGATGTGGTTGACACTACTCTTTTTGGTGAGTCCTATTGGGAGATGGAGAAAATCAAGCGACAAAGAAAAAATACATGTAATACAAATGGATTTAGTGGTGCTCCATCTGGAGGCATGAGTGGATCTCATCTTGGGCAGTCTAGGCCTACCCAGACAAATTCGACAGTGAAATCTTCTAAGAGTGGTTATCCACCTAGATAGGGTCCACAACAGATGCAAAAGAAGGGTGATAATTCCTCCCAGTCCAGACAACATCAAAGGTGTTGTAATTATGGTAGGATATCACAATGGTCGCTGCATTGGTATTGGTGGTTCTTGTTTTACTTGTGATGAAAAAGGTCATATTGCAAAATTTTGTCCTAAGGGAGATTCTAGTTCTAGTCATGCTACTATACAAGAGGTGAATATGAATATGGGAGATACTCAATCTCGGATTCAGCCAGCTAAAGCCGCTCCACAAGGTGCTCATGGACAAGGTCAATAGGGTGAACAGGTTACTCGGGGAGAAGGTGGACCACTGAGATTATTTGCTATGGCCAGACATGATATTGAGGGATCTAATGCTTTAGTCACAAGCATTATTACTGTCAATTCTCATGAGGCATATGCTCTTATTGATCCTGGTTCTACTTATTCTTAAGGATACCCATATTTTGTTGTATCTTTAGAATAACTGTTGAGACTCTTAATGTGCCATGTATGGTTATGACTCCAGCAGGGGTAACTTAATCAGTGGATAGAGTGTATAGAGATTGTATTATATTTGTGTAGGGCAAGGACACAATAGTTGCTTTATTAGAGTTATCGCTATCTGACTTTGATGTAATTATAGACATGGATTTGTTAGCATCATGTTATGATTTGGTTGTTTTTTTTAAAATGTTATGCTTTTGTTGATTGTTATGTTAAACTTGTACATTTTAATTTCCCTGGAAAAGCCATCATTAGTGTGGAAAGGCATGACTCCTCTGACACAGGGAAAGATAATATCTTATGTAAAGGCACGCCGAATGATTAATCATGGGTGTTTTTCCTTTATTGCTACTTTCCATGATTCTTGAGAGAAGGATTTTACTATCAATAGCATCCAGTTGTGCAAGAATTTGTTGATGTGTTTCCAAAAGACTTACCTAGGAAACCTTTGATGAGGGAAATTGAGTTTAGCATTGATTTAGTGCAAGGCACTCAACCTATCTCTATTCCTCCATATCATATAGTTCCAGATGAGTTGAGAAAATTGAAGGTCCAACTCCAAAAGCTACTAGATAAGGGGTTCATCAATCCTAGAATATCACCTTGGGGTACTCCAAAGTTATTTGTGAAAAAGAAAGATGGCACAATAAGAATGTGTATCGACTACAAACAGCTGAATAAGGCAACAATCAAGAATAAATATGCATTGTCTCGTGTTGATGATCTATTCGATCAGCAAGAGGATGCTACTAACTTTTCCAAAATTGATTTGAGATCAAGTTATCACCAACTGAGAATGAAGATAGAAGATATCTCAAAGATATCCTTCCAGACTAGGTATGGGCACTTTGAATTTTTAGTGATGTCTTTTGGATTGACTAATGCACCTGCATCATTTATGGACCTCATGAATAGGGTATTCAAGCCATACTTAGACCATTTTGTTATTGTATTCATTGATGAGGCTGAGCATGAACATCATTTGAGAGTTGTATTGCAGATACTTAGGGAACAAAAGATTTATGCTAAATTCTCAAAAATGTTAGTTTTGGTTGGGAACAATTTCCTTTTTAGGACACATGGTGTTACAAGATGGTATTCAAGTTGATCCAAGGAAGGTAAAAGTTATGCAGGATTGACCTTGACCTAATACTCCTATAGAGATACACACTTTCTTGGGACTAGCTTGATATTATAGATGATTTGGAGGGTTTCTTAAGGATAGTCGCTCCGTTGACACGTTTAACTAAGAAAGGTGTAATTTTCAGTGGTAAGGTGGATGTGAAGAGAGTTTCCAGACATTAAAGACTGTATTGACTGCAACTCCTATTTTGACCTTACCCACAATAGAGGGTGGTTTCACCATTTATTGTGATGCATTTAGAGTCGGATTGGGTTGTGTCTTAATACAGAATGGTAAAGTGGTGGCATATGATTCATGACCACTAAATATTCATAAGAAGAATTATCTGACACATGACTTAGATTTGGTCGTAATTATATTTGCACTCAAAATCTGGCGTTACTATCTTTATGGAAAGCCTTTTGAAGTCTACACTAATCACAAGAGATCGCAATACATATTCAAGAAAAGCGATCTGAATTTGAGGCAACGATGGTGGTTGGATCTACTTAAAGACTATGAATCACTATTTTGTATCATCCCAAAAGGGAGGATGTGATGGCAGATGCCTAGAGTAGTAAGTCTATGGGTAGCATGGCCTAGATTGTTGTTGAAAAGTGAGCTATGGCTAGGGATATTCAGTCTCTAAACAATCAGGGAGTTAAATTGATCATACAATTCCTGAAAGGTTTCGTACGGGTAGGGTGGAACAATCATCATTAATTGAAGAAGTCAAGGCTTGCCAATATGATGATCCCCAATATGTAAGATTACGAGATCGAGTGTAGAGTAGAGGCATGATGTCATTCTCAATTGATACTGAGAGCATTTTCCGTTGATATGGTAGATTGTGTAGTCCCATGGAAGGTGAGGTAAAGTGACTAATACTCAAAGAGGCTTATAGCTCGCAATACTCCATCAATCTAGGTGCTTCTGATCTAACATGTCAACACACATTTCAGAACTTCAAGTGTTGGCAGTCGTCAAAAGTATATTTATCCAACTTAGAGTTCGGGTCGAACCCAATAGAGATGCTTAGGTCAGAATTCAAACAATGAAATATAGATATGCCTTACTCTTTTGTAGTTATTTAGAAGCAATACATAACTAACTACATATATGAAGATAATCTTGAAGGAATACTATCATTAACATAAGTATTTAGAGATCAAAATTAAGAGAGTATACGTGGCTTCTAGGGAAGATAAATAGATATATTAGTACTAAATGGCATGGGTATTGAAATTACTAAAATGATATTAAATCTACATGGGTACGATAGGTGGGTCAAAGATTTGATGAAGGTTTTCTCAAACACATAATCAACTCTCCACAACAATTTTCTCAAATTAGGCTATGGGTTCATAATGAAACACCTCAACCTTAGCGAAAATTATTAAATGTCTAAGGAAATTTCATTAATTCAACACATTCATGGTTATTCATTATTACACCTCACTTCATGCAACCATATCAAGTATAAAAGAAGATCCTAAGCTAGAATCTAGCGTGAACCCTCAATTCATAAATGAAAACATGGTGAAATAATAAAACCCATGAGAAATCAACAGTACATTAAGAAAAATTGAACACCCAACAACTAATTAACACATAATAATCTACATTATCCCTTTAATTGGGGTTTTAGTTAATCATAGAATATAAAATGGGTAAGTTATCAAATAGGTTTTCTTCCATTATAAAAACAAAAAAACGTCACAATTCAAGAAGAAATTTGAGTAAATAATATAAAAACACTTCTCTACAATGAGATATTGAAAATCCCCAAAATATTTATCTCTCTCTCATATTTCTCTTTAACTCTCCTCTCCAAGATTGTTGAATGTACTTCTGAAGAAAGATGATGATTATCAAAACTCCCACCAAGTGCTCTTTTATACTCTACTAAAAAGTGTGCATTATGCTATGCCATTTCATTTTTGGCCATGTTAGTTGAGCTCGCCAAAAATGTTGGCAAGTCGATATGTGCCCTCATGCTCGCTAAAAGCCTCCTTTGATTGGTTTGAGTAGGTTTCAAATTGCGAGTGTAACAACCCAAAATTTTTTGAAATCTACTTATGGTTTGAATTCTATGATGTACTATAATCCATGGTTGAGTTTTGGTAGCCACGGGTTCAGTTTATGTGGCCAAATGCAAATTGGGCTAGAAAGTGGCCTTGAGGGACAGTTTTGACCGTAAACTTCAAATAGTCATAACATTGTATGTGGGATGAACCATGTGAGCTACCACATATAAAATTGAATCTCTTTGAATTAGATTTGGAACAAAAGTGGTTTCACGCAATTTGGATATCAGATGAGGGAGATATGGCCCAAACAGTGAGACTGTCTAAAATTCGGAAGCCATTGGAGATAGGC
>JBCEWC010015331.1:0-13795 GCA_038996855.1 Solanum aculeatissimum
TTATTCAGTAGTAGATGATGTTGTGCTCTTCCAAGCCCTTTTGTGAGTAGATCAGCTAGTTGGTCCCTTGTATGAATTGACTCAGTCATCATCCCTTGGTGAATCTTCTCTCTTACAAAGTGACAATCTATGTCAATGTGTTTGGTTCTCTCATGGAAGATACGATTTGCATCAATTTGAATTGTTGCCTTATTGTCACAGTACATCTTCACTGGTGACTCAATATGAACACCTAGCTCTTTGAATAATCCTATTAGCCATGTGACCTCAGCTGCACAATTTTCCATGCTTCGAAACTCATCTTCTGTTGAGCTTCTAGACACAGTTTCCTATTTCTTTGACTTCCAAGAGACTAGGGAACCACCAAACTTAACTAGATAGCCACTGACAGACCTTCTAGTTTCTAGGCAGGCACCCCAATCTGAGTCACAGTAGGCAGTTAGTTGGTTTGAGTCTTCAACTGGCATCAGTAGTCCAAGACCTGGAGCCTCTATAATGTACCTGACTACCTTGAGTGCTGCTTGCATATGTGATTCCTTATGAAAGTGCATGAATTGGCTTAATGACTGAACTGAGAAAGACAAGTCAGGTCTAGTCATAATCAAGTAAAGTAGTCTTCCCACTAGCCTTTGGTATCTACTAGGATCCTGAAGAGTGTGATCTGTAGACTCCTTTCCTGAGAGAGCAATTGATCATACTTGACAGAAGTTAACTTCTGGTTTTTTTCAAGAAGAGTACATGGAGGCTTAGCTCCCCCAGACCACACTTAGATATTAGTTCTAAAGCATACTTCCTTTGAGACAAGTACCCAAAACTTTAGAGGTACTGAGGCTTGAAATCTGAGAGCTCTAGCCATCTGTAAGATGGTTCTGTGTTTTCTCTCTGCAATGCCATTTTGCTGAGGTGTATATACACAGGTACTCTGATGAGAAATACCAAGAGTAGCCAACAAGGACTGAAACTCATGACTAAAGAACTCACTACTATTGTCTGTTCTTAGAGTTTTAATAGTAGTAGAGAACAAGTTATGAGTTTGAACAAAGAAATATCTTAGTACCACTATTGCATCTGACTTAGAAGCTATCAGGAAGATCCAGGTGAACATGGAAAGTCATCCACCAGAGTTACAAAGTATTTCATTTCATATGAGTAGGGACTTTGTAAGGACCCCAGATATCACAATGCAATAGCTCAAATAAAACTTTTGATGAATGAGTACTAGAATTAAAAGGAAGCTTGGTTTGTTTGGCCAAAGGGCAGATAGTACAAGTAGGTAAAGCATTAGAATCTAGGATATTAAGACTAGAAGATTTCTTTATTATATCGATAGGGCCATGTCCTAATCTTTTATGCCACAAAGATACATAATCAGAACAGCTGGTTGCAATAGCATTACTGAGAGTTGAATAAGTAGCTGACACAGTGTTTAGGCCTTCTTTGAGGATGTAGAGGTCTTGATTTTCTCTACCAATCCCCTCGACCTGTCCACTGTAGAGATCCTGGAAAAAACAGAAGTCAGGAAGGAAAATAGCCATGCATTAAAGTTCTTTGGTGAGTTGTGACACATATAGGAGGTTACATTTAAACTCAGGAACAAACAACACATTCTAAATGACTTGACCACCCATTATTTTAGTGCTGCCAATGTGTGAAACTGATACCACATTTCCAATAGGTAACTGGACTTGCCTCATTTCAAACTCTAGGACCTTTTTTATGCTATCTAAAATATCAGACATCAGTGGAACCAGTGTCAATTATCCACTCCTTGTTTACATACTTGGACACTAAGGAAGATAAAACACTACCTGCAGTAGCTGCTTTAGATGACTGATCTCCTTCACTTTCATTTCCTTTGGCCAATAGTTGTAGGATCTGATGATACTGATCTTGCGTGAAGAAGGTTGCAGAGGATGGTGTTTTCATATTAGGAGTCATATTTCCAGTGTAAGATGTTCCTGCAGTTTGAGAATTGTCAACTTGATTAGCAAAGAAGCTTGAACTATTACCTTTTTTCTTTGATTTCCACCCAGCTGGATAGCCTATAACCTTGAAACATTGTTCCTTAGTGTATCCTTTGTAGCCACATACTTCACACAATATGAGAGGTTTTTGAGATTTTGATTGTCTGTGTTGACTATCATAGTGTCCTCTACTTGGATTTCCTCCACCACCAGGTTGATGTCCATAGTTGCCACTTCCTAGACTTGGAAGATCTCTTCCTTTCACACTAACCAGAGCAATACTCTCAACCATTTTTGTGCTCATAATAGCATGACCAGCATATGCTAGGTTTCTCTGACTCTCATGATCAACAATGAGTGAGAAAGCCTTATTAAGATTTGGAAGTGGTATTTGCATTAGGATTTGTCCCCTTGCTGCTGTATAAGACTCATTTAGCCCCGTTAGGAATTCAAGTAGCCTTTGGTTTTCACTGTGTTCCTTGAACTTTCTAGATTCAACACAAGAGCATCCTGGACAAGGCATAATAGAGTCAAGCTCATTCCACAAGCTTTTGAGCATGGTATAGTAATCTGTGATAGTCATAGTTCCTTGAGTAAGGCTATGAATCTCCTTGTGTAACTGAAACAGATGTGCAGCATTAATTTTGTCAAACCTTTCCTTCATATCACTCCACACCTTATAAGCATCATCACAATACACTATACTACTGAGTAGACTTGGTCGAACTGCATTCATTATCCAGGACAGAACTACATCATTGCATTTCTCCCAAATATCGAACAGTTCAGGTGCAAAGCTAGATTTAGGAAACTTTCCATCAACAAATCCCAATTTACTTTTACCTAAGAGGCCTATACGCATGGATCTGCTCCATAATGGATAATTCTCAGAACCAATGAGCTGAAGAGTGATTAGAGAGCTACCTGGAGTGTCATTTGGATGCAGATACAGTGGATAGTTATGATCTATACCTGGAGCTATGTAAGTAGTTGTTCTGCGAGGTAGATGTACTGGATTTGAATTTGGACTGCCAGACTCCATTGATCCAGAGGCACCTTCAACCCTATCTTCCATGAGTTCCTGTTTTCTGTGCTCAGATTTTCCTTCGACAGCTTACTCTTGATTCAACAACTCTACAGTGTTGAACCTAAGCACACTTTGTCTTGTCTAAGATTCAACCTAAGCTCTGATACCATGATAACTCCATGGATGGAGATTGTAAGCTAATTAGTGATGATTAACATAAGCTAGAAGTAGAAGAGAAAGGGAAAGAAGAAGAGAGACAGAGGAAGAAGAGGAGAGAAAGTTGAGATCTGTATTACTTGGAGAGGAGGAAACGAGAATTACATTGTATGTATATTACTCTTTTCATCTTGCATATTATTCATTTATATACAATAAGGCTGAACTACTTTCTAACTAATATAACAAACTTGTAACCAACTTTCTTAACCATAGTAGCTTGTTAACTCACAACTATAGTTAACAGTAAACGTGAAAAGAAATTTTATTGACTGATGATTTTCAATGTTCCTGCTGCAGTCAATATATAGCAGAAAAACACAACAGACTTAAGCGAAAAATTTCAGAATTACCATACAAAGTTTTCTCCTAAAAACTAGATAACAACCCATGTATAAAACTACTTTCTAAATACTAGGACAAACCTATCAAATAGAAATTTTACTTACTAACAACTCTTATTTTACTAATAGGACTCTTTTAAAATAACATTCTCCCTTTAAACTGAAAGCTCAACTCGCATGCTTCAGTTTAACTTCAACTTCTGGAACTCTTACATAGTGTCAATTCCAATCAATCTCCACAAATTTTGGAAAGGAAGCAACTTGAAAGGTTTGGTAAAGATATCTTCCAGTTGGTCTTCACTTCGACAATATTCCAACTTTATTGTTCCTTCATCGTTGAGATCTCGTAGAAAATAATATTTCACGTCAATGTGCTTACTCCTTCTATGTAGTAAAGGATTTTTTGATAGCTTGATGACAGAGTTATTATCGTAGAAAATTATAGTTGCTCTTTCTTATTTGAATTATAGCTCTTCAAGAATTCTTCTCAACCAAATAGCTTGAGAAGTACAAGTTGTAGTAGGAACAAATTCAGCCTCAATACTCGATAAAGCGACAATCTTTTTCTTCTTGAAATACCATGAAATAGCCCATGTTCCTATCATAAAAACATAACCTGAAGTGCTCTTTCTATCATCCTGATCTCCTGCATAGTTGCTATTAGTAAAATAAACTTGATTTCTCACCCCGCTTGTAGAACAAACCAAAATTCTTAGTTCCTTGTAAGTAGCAAAGGATTCTTTTTGCAGCTAGTAAATACATGGGTTGTCCATATATCTACTAACAAGACTTATTGCATACATAATGTCGGGTCTTGTGGCAGTTAGGTACATTAAACTGCCCATAATTTGTTTGTAAAACATACTATCCACCTTCATTCCTCTTCCAACTTTGTTTAGTTTTAAGCCAACTCAACTGGTGTGTTGGTGGGATTGCATTTCAACATCTTGAACCTGTCTAAAATCTCTAGAGGATACTTCTTCTGAGAAATAAATATCCCATCATCAGACTGCACTACTTCTAATCCAAGAAAGTAATGCATATTACCAAAATTAGACATCTCGAACTCATCCATCATAGACTTCTTGAATTCAGTAAACATGGCACTATCACTCCTAGTATATATAAGATCATCAACATATAAGCATACAATAAGCATTTTTGCATCATCCTCAATCTTAAAAAAAAGTGTATGTTCATGTGGACACTTTTGAAAATCTATTTTTTAGAAAATAAGCCTCAATGCAACTATACCAAGCTTGGGGGGCTTGTTTTAGTCCATAAAGGGCCTTCTTAAAGCGATAAACTTTATGCTCATTTCCAACTTTAATATAACCAAGAGGTTGTTCTATAAATACCTCTTTCTCCAAGTATCCGTGTAGGAAAGCTGATTTGATATCCAATTGGAAAATAGGCCATGAATTTTGCGTCACCAATGCAATTACCATTCTAATGGTGTCATGTCTTACAACTGGAGCATAAACTTCAGTGTAGTCCACATCGTACTCCTGCTTATATCCCTTAGCCACCAATCGTGCCTTATATTTTTTAATTTCTCTATTTTTCTTCAATTTCACCTTGTAAACCCACTTGATGCCAATGGTTTTCTGCTTCTCAGAAAGATCAATAAGCTCCCAAGTATTGTTCCTTTTAATAGCTTCAATTTCAACATCCATTGCCTTTCTTCATTTTTCTTCTCTGACAGTACTCTAATTATAGGATAGTAGTTCGCAAATAATGCAAAATGAGTAAATGCATCATTATTTACCTCAATTTTTGTTACCTTATAGTCCAACATCCATGCAGGACTTTTTCGAGTACGTCGAAGTCTGAGCTGCTGAATCAGTTTCTTCCAAAGTAGTTGGAAAATTTCATTCAGAGTTGGTGTAATTTCAACAGCTGTTGGAGAAGTTTTGGCGGCTTTAGGAGCATAATCCTTTGAATTTTTGGGTATTAAGGTTGCTTCTTCGACTTCATTCTCAAATAATACTGGGGCAAGCTGTTGCATATCCAGTCCCAAGTAGTTTCTTCATCAGAAATAACATTTCGACTGATCATAATCTTTTTTTATTTATGGTTCAAATAATTTATATGTCTAAGATGTTTCACTAATACCAATAAAGACATATTTTTCACTTTTATCATCGAGCTTCTTCCTTTTCTCATTTGGGATATGTGCATATGAAATACACCCGAAAATTCAAAAGTGATCTACAACGGCCCTTCTTCCACTTCACGCCTCCTCTGAAGTCATGTTCTCAACAAAAAATGTAGGGGTTCTGTTCAAGACATGAATACTCCAAGCTATCACTTCTAGCCAAAAATTCTTTTTCACTCTTTGTTTTGCCAGCAAACTCCGAACCATATTAAGGATGGTTCTATTTTTTCTCTCCAATACACCATTTTGTTATGGTGTATAAACTGTTGTAAGTTCTTTTCTAATGCCATCTGATTCACAAAAATCATCAAAAACTTTAGAGCAATACTCACTTCCACGATCCATTCGAAGAGTCTTGATTTTCTTTCCTGCCTCATTTTTAACGTGAACCTTGAAGCTTTTAAATGCTTTAAAAGCCTCAGATTTTTCACTCAAAAAATAAATCCAAATTTTTTGAGAGAAATCATCAGTAAACGTAATAAAGTATGTTTATCTCCATTAGAAACTAGTTTAATTGGACCAAAAATGTCTGAATATATCAGCTCTAAAGCATCATTGACTCTCCATGATTTTTCTTTTGGAAATTGAGAATGATGTTGTTTGCCAACAATATATTCCTAACAAACTTGAGATGAAATTGTAATTTCAGGAAGACCAATCACCATATTTTTTGTTGGAGAACTTTTAATCCACCAAAACTAAGTGACCATATCTAAAATGTCATACTCATGACAGATCTTTTACTTCTGCTTTCAGACAACACTGAATACTCTCTATCTTTAGCGGGAACAACCTATTTGAACTCATTTTTACAAAAGCAATAGCTCCTCTAGTGGGATTATAAATCTCATATGTACCTTTCTAAATAGTTATGACATATCTTTTTTCTTGCAATTGACCAACACTTAGTAGATTGCTTTTCAAAGCAGAAAAATATAGCACATTTGAGATTGTTTTTTCAAAAACCATTCTTGGTTCTAATCTTAATATCACTCTTTTCAATTGCACTCACAGTGAAAGAATCACCAAAACTAATGTTGAATGAAAGTTTTCATTCAAAGAAGAAAAGTAAGACTTACTTCCACACATGTGATTATTGTAGCCCATATCCAAGTACCAAACATTTTGTTCAGGTTCCTTCTCTACTTGGATTGTCATCAACAATGTCTCAACTTCTTTACTTTCAACAAAATCTAACATCTCATCCTTGTCATTCGATAGTCTAGTATAACACTCAGACCTATAATGATGAAATTTATGACATCGATGGAATTCTACTTTGTATTTGTCAAAATTTCTTCCTCTGCTTTTACCATAGTCATCATTGGCTCTTAAATTGATTTCTTCCGTTGCGATTACTTTGTTTAAATCGATACAACGATTGTATGACTCTTAAAGGTTTAATACATTCAAGTACAGATATTTCAAGAATAGATAGAGATTTGTTGATATGAAATCAATGAACTAGTTGATTAAGCATGAGATCCCTTCTAGTTTCTTGTTGTTATCTGGTCGATCTTATTTAAATCGAATTGTTGCTATTTTTCAGGTCTCTATTTTTTCCCTGTTCACTATCATTGAAATCTTTTTTTTTTTAAAGTAATAGAACATGTTATTTGTTGCTTTCCGAATTCTAAGTGAAGTCTTTTCCAGATATTGGCTTCTCCCATGCTTAAAAAACTTGATCATGTCTTTAACTTTGAGATTTCCTTAATCGGAATTTCTATATAATTTTTCTCTATGACCTACTCCCAACTTGCATCGACTAAGCCCTATGTGTAAGATGTTGTTCATTTTCTTGTTTTGAATCTCACTATGTCGTGGGTAACATTTGGATTTATTTTGTTTTGATGTCTTATCAGAAACTATTTCTTTGATTATCTTTGTGTATCATAAACTATTATTTGGAGGTGAATATGAAGTTTGAAGATATCAAATCGTGAACTATCGTCTTTTGGTTTTAAATATCTAAGTTTCTAGTTGGTTTTCCTTCTCTAACACCTTTCTTTCTTAGTGATTGTTGCATTGTTTTTGGATATTTGGTCATCTGTTGCTGTTGCTGCTCTAGTTTTAGGAAGTTTGTAATTGGGATTTTGGTCATTTCTTATTTATTATGAGGGATATTTATGTTGTTTTAAATTAAAATTTCAATAGCATCTTTGAACCTCTAATTGTTCATGTGTGTATCCTTCAAAAAGATCTTGTTTTGCTTGGGTAAAATGTAAAATTTTAAGACTAGTGTTATTCGTAAATTCCTTTAAACTAGTACATGTTTGAGCTTCAATAAGTTTACTAAATCTGTTTAGATGGCTCCCTTTCTAGCTAGCCTTCTCTGAATATGTCAACTTCAATCTCTAGCACCTTGTGTTGTAACTTGTATGTGTCCCCTCATTATGATTAATAGTGTCTAGTTTTCTGTTAGTAATGGTAATGCTTCTTGAGAATTTTTAACTTTTTTTAAAAAAAAAGTAGTCATTGTTATTGCTCTATTGTGGTTTTTGTTATTCATCAATAGAAGTAACTATTTGTTCTTGATATTTAGTTATGTAGTGATTCTTTGCTAAATGACATAATATAGATGCTAACTCTATTTCCTCGTGTCTATTGTATGCATCTTGTTGGCCGAGTCCAATGGATTCCATCATCTACCTTTGCATTTCGGAGTAGGAAAATCTTGCATTCCTCGAGTCACCCCAAATCTAGGCCCAAACATACTGATATACAGGTTTTCAGGAGAAAAAAATACATATTTTGGGAATCAAATTTGTGTTGTATACAGTGCAGTGATACAAGAGAAATTTGAGGCGTAAAAGTCTATAATCTACGACAGCTTTTTTTTTTTGATAAATGGGTCAAGGCCCAAACTCTTAACTCTATTTTACTTACGTTTTATTATTTGTCTATTTGTATTTTGTTAAATACTAACATTTATTTATTTTTATTTATTTATTTTATTTAACTTAATTAAATTCTCCAAACGACAACTATTTTATGTTAATTTTTTCTTTAATGATTGTGTGTCTTATTTATTAAATTATTTTTGAGAATTTTGAATTAATTTAAGAAGGTTACTGATGTCGCTCAAGTTACACCTCTTTTTGAAGGTTAAAATGGTCGTTGTAAAGTAAATAATGGAATCAAGGTTAGGGTCGAATCACACAGGGAATATGGTAGATTCCAGAATAATTCAAAGCAAAGTGAGGTGATTAACCTACTTATCTCCCGAAAGGGGGAGTTGTAATTGTAAGCAAAATAAACCTAGACGAATGAAAGTATTAGGAATTCAGTAGAAGAATTAATTAGGGTCATGTGTTTCCCATAATTTCCTAACTCAGTATTACCTGATAATTATAATCTTTTCCATTGTGTAGATGCAGAATAGTTAGTTAAGCTTACCGAACACTTTGATCTAGCTGTAAGGTAAATTTTACTATGGGATTTGATTCATCTCCACAGTGTGACACTACTAACCCTTACCTATTGTCCCAGTACAATCTCCCCTTGATCCAGTTTGGTTGATTAGACGAGAAAACATCAATCGAATCCTGCTAATTATTCTCTTTTCCTATTCATTACCCCCTTGATCTGACAAGTAACACTAGACAAATTCTAACGTTGCCCACCGTTAAAAAGTTTTAAAGATGAACAAAAGTAATTAATACATTCATACACACTTTCTAAGAATTACGAATTATCCGATTTTACCTTGTTAGTTCTTCATGGTTCCCACAATCCTAGTTGTGGATTTAGCTACTCATAATTAGTGTAGATGCAAGAATCATGATATAGAATAACATAATTGAGCACTTACACGAATGAATTTATGAACAACAAATCCAACTCTTCAATAGAAATCACAGGTATGAACAAGAACGCAAAAATTATTTTTCTCTCTCTAAAAATACTAAAATCTGTAAACTATCTCGAACTCTCTGCAAACTTTATGAAAAATAACCTAAAAATCTATTTATAATGTCTAAAATACAAAACAAAATCAAAATAGAAAAACTGGGTCGGCAAGTTCTACGGGCCGTATAATGTTCTACAGCTCGTAGTCGGGGTTTCGTGGACTTCATCTTCAGAATTGGGGTTAACTTCTACGGGTCGTATAAGATTCTATGTCCCGTGGAGGGTTTAGTCTGATAACTTTCCAGTAACTCCCCAATTTTTTATTTTGAGGGTACGACAACTGATCTATGACCTGTATAATGATTTAAGGCTTGTCTACTTGCTCGTAGATTTAAACTTCTGAAAATCACCCTTCCCGAGAATTTGCTATGAAACTCCTTTTATGGCCTGTGGAATCTTTCACGACCTGTAAAGGCTTTCGTGAATTCTCAAAATCAGCACTTTCAATCCACTTGGCCCAAAAATCATGCCAACCCTGTAATCCTATAAAAAAAAAACATAAAAACACATCAAATCTACCAACATCACTTCGAGAACACACAAAATTCCAAGTTTTAAGCATCAAAAGTGATGTATTTCAACAGCACATCAGTTACATTGTTGATTTCCTTTCAAAACTAGTTTGCTTTAAAATTTCTAGTCCTCTTTAAAACTTTAATAAATATTTTCTTTCAAAAAAATTTAAAAAAAAATATTTAGCTGATCTTTTATCTCTCTTTCAAAAATAATAATAATAGTAAATAAATGAATATTTCTTTTTTACTTGAAATACCCTAAGTCTTTTTTGTTAAAAATAAGTTTTTTTTAGTTAAGTTTTTTAATGAAATGTGTACTCTTTCTAAATCATTTTAGGGTGTCTTAATAAATTTTAGAAAATATAAATTTCTTTTTAAATTCTAAGCCTTTTTCCCAAAATGCTTTATTTTAATCTTCTTCGAAGTTTTCTAATTTGCCTAAATAAATTTTTACTTGAACTACTTTAATCTATTTTAGTTTTAAATCAATTTTTGAATAGTCGGTCAAATTAAGTTTGATCGTCGGTCAATCGCGCGTTAGCGATCACTTTCAATGTTAATATCTTCTCAAAGTGAAAAATGGAACCCTTACCCTTTTCTCTGAAATTTTTAGGATTTTCTGTTAAATCTTAAATAATAAGTTTTCTTAATTTCTTTAAAAAAATTAAATGGCAACTCTCTCCTACTTTTTCGAAAAAATTGATTTTCCTAAATTAATTAAGTTTTAACTGATTTTTCCTAAAATATCCATTTTCCTAATTAACAGAAATGACGACTCCACTGGAGATTTAATTAGGTTCTAACTGTTAGATTTGACTTATTTGACTAATTATTCATGAATATAGTAATTAGTAATTTTTACCTGTACTTTATTTGTTTAAATTCAATTGTTAACTGTCGTTGTATTTCATGACATTTTCTTCTTATATACCTTGTGTATTTTAAAAGAATGGTGTTGCGAACCCGCGACCAGTCATTTAAATATTTAACCTTTTTTTTAAAAAGTGGCAATTTATTAGTTCGTGATGCATCCAATGGTTGTCATAATTGCAACTTAGGTTGTTCGCCTAGATCCTAGTTTTTTCAAAGCCCACTCTTAGACACCTAGGATAGAACAAAACCAAAATTCTTTTTAGGATCATTTGCCTAGGTCGACCCAATACCCAAGAGGTACTGGGCCCATTAGTAGCTCACCTTGAGTCTATTTGGCCCGCGGCCAATGAGATGATCATGTTTATGTGTTTATATTTGAAAGATATATACGTTTTTGGTGAACCATTGTTTCTCGGAGTTGGAAATTTTATTTTAATTGCTTACTTTAGTCAAAGAAGTGCCTTCGCAAGATACTATTTCATCTAAAGATGTTCGGAGATGCCAACAAGTTCAAGAAGGAAAAATCTCTTATGAAGGCTTAGTTTAGTATTGTACCCATACGTGGGATTGATTTTTGTATTCCTTTTTCCCCATATTATGTATCCCCCTCAATTAATTCATAAAGCTTGTATAAATATTTTGGGACAATGGAACATTTCAAATTACGTAGTACATCCTTTAAATTGTTACACCTGCCCTTGGCACAAAAGGGTCATATATTCATTTAGGACGCACACTAACTGTTTAATTGATATACTTTATAACTGTTTGTGCGAATTTGTTGCTTTATTCGAAGACGTTCTAGTCCACTCTTTTTCGAAAGTTTCTAGAACCCCCAAAGCACAAAAATTCAGTTACTATCAAAAGTTTGTCCAAACAATCTTTGAGTCTTGAGCTTTTCAACAAAATTCGAATTTCACTCTCAAAATTCTAAAATCCTACTCTTTAATATGATAAGAGGTGAATTTGTCATTTCAATTTGAAAAAAAATTGAGTTGGTCGAACTACGTAGGGCCTAATTTCTCCTTCGTGATATAAGTAGGCAACCTTCCAAGGCTCAGCCCCCTATTTTAGGAAAGCTTATTTTTTCCTCCTTCATTCTTACAAGAGAATCATCAATTTTAAAAGATATGAGAAAACCTTGGCAAAATGCTTCCCTGATTCATAAATCTCAATTAAATAGGCAACATCTCACTTATTTAGTCATTTTCCTATATTTGTGGACTAGCATATCTTCGAACAATGCAATTATTATGTGTTTGCTTTTCTGTGTGATATTTTGCATTATTTATTATGAACAAGGACTAACACATTTATCTTTTGAGTTATTTTCATTCAACATGTTATTAGAATTGATCTGTGTTGTGAAAAATGACTGGACATCCATATTTCACGAGGTTTAGAAATTTTAAAGATTTCTTCTCCAACCAAAGTCTATCGAAAGGTAAAGAAAAAATGACTGATAATGAGGGCATTGGTTTAATTGAAGTTACTGTGATAGGCCCTGTCATCGTTGAATAGAACAATCTGATTAAAAAATTGCTACAACAAATTGTTGAAATGAGGTCTAAGATACGAAGGACTCAAGATTTGACGAATCTAGCCATCGCCACTAATATTCTTCTAGATGACGGAAGGCCCCCACTCTATTTTTATTCTCCAAACTCAACTACCGAGCATGCTCCAAAAGATCTGATCACTATTTTTGCCCAAAAGACTTTTGTCATTGACTTAACCACTCTTAACCCACATCATGCTAGCATTTCACACCGAACACTACCTTCTTTACAAATCCTGGGTTCTAACAATCGTAAAAAATATTCACCCACGTATCAGAACCTTGATCCAAATATTGAAAATTCGCCAACTACTCAACTCGTACCCCAAAGATAATTTCAACATTATCAGAATCATACCTTCCCATCATTACATATTTTGAACCCAACACCTATGAGGATAAGGAAAAAAAGTGGAGGGATAATCTTTTTTTATTGATGAATAACAAAAATCAAGAACAATCTTGCATTCCTCGAGTCAGTCCAAATCCAGGCCCAAGTAGACTAATATACAGGTTGTCAGGAGAAAAAAATATATGTTTTAGGAGCCGAAATTATGTTGTATACACTGATAAATAATGTGTATACATTGCACTGATACAGGAGAAATTTGGGGCTTAAAAGCCCATAATCTGCAGGAACCTTTTTTTTTGGAATTTTTACCAAACTACACCACTTATGTTTTTATATTTTCAAAAAATCTCACCCGTTTGAAAAAATTACATTTATCCCTTATTTTGATTTTTATCTGATACTATTGTGATACATGTATCTTCATTTTTTTTATCTGACACGCCATCGATTTTAGGTGTATAATTTTTTAGAATAGTTCTTATTAGTTGTTAATTCTAGAGAATGATAACTCTTTAATTAAAAAAATTTACTTTGTGACTCTTCATATGAACACTTTCTTTTTCTGTTTTTCTTCATCTTTATTCTTCATTTTTAGTTTGTTGATTGTTTTCTTTATCTGATTTTTTTTTCCGCTAATACATATGAATTTCAATCCATCATTTGGTTTAGGCATTACTCATATGGATGAATCTTGCCAAAATTGAAGAAGTTGAAGAGGAGGAAGAAGATGTTGAAGAAGATGATGAAGAAGAAATAGAGGCGGAACTGAAGAAGACGAAAAGGAGGAAGAAGATGACGAAGAAAAACAAACAGAGGTGGATTTTTTCGGATACTGTCAATTCTTTTCTCCTTTTAAGATTTTGATTTCTTCCCATTTTT
>JBCEWC010015332.1:0-13795 GCA_038996855.1 Solanum aculeatissimum
CATAATTTAAGGGATATGTTTTTTCCATTCAATTTGTATAAATGGTTAACTTTTGAATTTCATATACAAACGGAAATGACCCAATTTGTTATAGTTAGAGTTACGAAATGTAATTATCTAAATTATAGTTATTTTGACCTATTAAGTTTCATGTCTAAGCTATTTATGAAATTAATAAAACTAAGGAATATAGAGTGGGCTCCATGGGTAAAAGGTTCTCATGAATGAAGACCCACATACCTTGATTAAGAACTAAGAGGAATTAGGATGAATTAGACTTGAACTTGCTAGGTCTTAAATGAATTCCCTTGCTTGAGGAAGAAGAGAGTCTTGGAAGGATTTTTGGAGAGTAAATTTTGTGATTGATGGTTAAAGTGAGAGAGAAAGACTTTAGATGGGTTAGAATAGTAATTGAAGGATAATTTTGTCTAAAACCATCTAAAATAGAATTAGTAATTAGGAAAAAGATCCAAATACCCTTACAAAATTTAAAACTTAACTGAACAGGCCCCTTCACGAAAGGTCCACCATGACCTATGATGGGAGTTCACGAGCACCACAACCTGTGAAGGTTCTCGTGGTGGACTTGGCCTCTGGGTAGTGAGGTTCCCTCCACGTGACCCCACCACAGTCAGTGGTGCACACCATAGCCCGTGGAGGATTCAATGGTGGACAACTAATGCCCAAAATTGAAAATTCTGAAGGAAACCATCTTGAAACTGTGTTTTCTGACTTTTTGATTTCTGGAATATTACAATATCTCTTCCTTGGGAATATTCACCTCAAATGAGATGAAAGTTAGCTTGAGTAGAGAGAAATGAATATCTACAACCCAACATGAATGCAAAATGCAACTTAAGCATCACTTTCATGAAAATTTTCAACCTTTGCAATGAATATCATTTACAACAAGCTTCATGAGTATGCATGCATGCATTATGATATGAAAATGCTAAAATGGAGGAATTTGGACTATTAGTGCAGGAATGACTTAATATCATAGGCTTAAGCAGTGGTTTGGACGACGAAAGGTAACAAGGCTCTACCTCGCCACACGGTGAGGCGCTCACCTTTTTGAATTGAGGCGCCAATTATATCAAAATCTTAAAATATTGAATTGTCTATATAAATATCCAAAATCTCAATAGCAATAACAAACATTAGCAAATATTTCAATCCAAAAAGATAAAAACTAATAATATATACTAAAAATCTAGATTGACAAACAATACTAGAAGTCTATTCTTCTTCAAGATTATCAAAATCTTGAAGATCAACATCAATTTCATTTTGATTATATTGCTCCTCATCTTCTTCCTCCTCGGATTCTTCATCAATTAGTGTTTGTGTCCTACTTGAACTTGAATATGTAGTTTGTACTCTTTTGCCCTAGTCAAGTGCCCTTGATCTTGAAGGAATTCTCCTTAGACCATAGATGTTCTCGTTAGCTTCAATAGTCGTAGCAATTGTACCCCAAGTAAGATTTTCTTCTTCATACACTAGTTCATCTTCTTGATCTTCAAAGCCTCCAACCAATCATTCATTTAACTAATCAATATAATCCAAGGCAATTGCATCTGTGGTGTCATGAGCATCATAACGATATTTCAATGTTCTATTTTACTTAATGTGTACTAGGTCATTGAGACGCGATAGTGCAAGCCTATTTGTCCTTTTAGAATGAATCTGCACATAAGTAGTAGATATTAGCTAATAAGTACTAGATCATGTCAATCTTTGCATTCTTAATGAGTGTGTCAAGTGCAAATGTGATAAGTGTTGTCATCCCTATTTTTGCAATTAAGACGCAAAGTCAAAGTGACTCATAAAAATTAATTCAATTAAAATTTTTAAAAGAGTTTTGAAAAAATTTATAGTCGCCACCTAATTTTAGGACAATTAGAAAACTAACTATGAAAAAAAGGGCAAGCCCAGTGCACTAAAACTCCTGCTATGCGTAGGATTCGGGGAAGGGCCCGACCACAAGGGTCTATTGTACGCAGTCTTACCTTGCATTTCAAATTACAAAAATATTTACAAACCTAATAGATTCTAGGTAAGGGTTCAAGACATCCCGAAGAAAAGTATTAGCACCTTTCAGAATCCACAATTGTAGGTTTTAGCTGAACTCATTTTTTTTAAATTGAAGAGGAGATAAAAATATAGAATAAATAAAATAAACACGAAATATACTCAAAGAACAAAGTAAAGTATAAATATACAACAATATGAATAAATAATAAAATAAATATTTAAATTTATTTCGAATATCTCCCTTGGGAAGCAACTCTGGGTATCTATTAAAACTATCACAATCCAAATTCGGGTGTGATGACACTTGCTTAGTCCCACTAGAAATAGTCAATCTAAAATGTACGAAAAACATATTTAACATGCAGAAGTAACTAAATAGAGTAAATAATGAAAAATGAAATTCTTAACAGACTTAAATGCCACCAAGGGCTAGTAGTCACGTGTACAAGTCACTATCAAGTGTAGAAAACTAAAATAAGCACAAGTGTGAAAATGTCTTTATTTTTCAAATAGAACAAAGTATAAAAGAAACAGGAACCAGAAAGTCTATCGGATGACCATAATTACCTCTCTAGGTCTCTTGAAAAGCCTCAGATGATCAACAAAAGGTACTATTCACCGTCCAAATTCAGAGCCTACACATGTGTAGAAGCAAGGGTGAGTACCAAATACAACACGATACCCAAAAAGCCAACTAACAAAATAAAACAAGTCCAATAGAATATACAAACTTCTTCCATCCCAACAGAATCTTCATAACTACAACCTGCATAGAACATTAACCCAACCTAGTAGTTCATAATACACAATACAAATAGCTTCTATAAATCACAATTTAAAATCACAAGCCACAACTCAAAAGTGATAATACGATCAATAATAGGAATAACCACGTATGGACATGCAAGAATGAATGCAACGCTCATGGAATAATCATTGGAAAGGACCTCAACATCACTCAATATCACCGGCAAAGAACTCGACATCACAATATCACCGACAAAGATCTCGACATTATAATACATTGTCGACAAAGATCTCGACATCACAATATATCGCCGACAAAGACCTCGACATCACATCTTTGTCGGTAAAGACCTTGGCCTCAATTTTCATCATCTCACACATATGAGTATCCAGAAGCAATGTAAATATACATGACATAGAATGAACGAGCATGAGATGAAGTTCACAAATAAATCTACTCATGATCGCCAATCACAATAATTTATCTAAATATACAATCAACATGACTTAATCACATTTTCAATTCAAGTGTTACAACACCACATCAATTCACATTGACATTTTATTACCATGTCTCATATTATTATATCATTTTATGAACAATTAATCCCATATCCAAATCTCTGATCACTCTCCAACACACAAAGAAGAAAAGAAATTTGAAAATTCTATGAGAACTACAAGGTTTTGAAAGTCCACTTGCCTCAATTAATCAAAAAATAATTTTAAAACTTGAGCCTTTTGTAACGCTATTGATGATCAAAATTTATTCAAATACATAATATTTATAAGAATACAAATTTAATGACACCCATATTGCAAAATTTATTTTTGACTAAAAAATTGGGTCAAAAAGTCACCCCGAACCCCCAAATTCAAATATAATTTTTTTTTCAAATTATGTTAATTCGTAACAAAATAAACTCATACACCATATTTTAGCTAAAATGGATCATTATTTGACCTACAAATCAAGATTTTGTTCTAAGAACCCTAGTGCTATATTTTTTTTATTTCATCATAAACTATACACGTTTCTTACCTAAAAACGTATTCATAATCACATTAAAATTTAATACAAAGGACAAAAATAATTACCTTGATGATTTATGATGAAATAATTTTTTCCTCTCTTCCTTTCTTTTCTTTTCTTCCCTTCTTTTCTTTTTTTGCCTTTTACGTGTATCGTTCTTTTGTTTCTTCATATATTTTTTTTATTTTCTGAATTAGGGTGTTCAACCCCCTTTTACCCTTTTTTTTTATTTTTTTCTAATGGTTGTTGCCTTTTTCCATTTTATTTTAAAATATTTGTCATTTTATTCTTTTTCTTTTCCTTTTTAAATATTTAAGTACTAAAAGTAATAAATTTCACTAATTTTTTAAATAAATATGAAACAAGTGGGTGGAAAACTCCGTTAGACTTCTCATAAAATCTTCTTTGAAAGATTCCACTACTAGTATCTCTAATAAAAAATCGCTTCACAATCCTTCAACTCTATAATTCCCTAATCAAGTTTTCAGGTGCGAGAACAATTTCCAAATTTCTCCGCGGTTGGGATATCCCTGGTGGCATTTGTTTGCCAGTTCTGGTATTTTTAGAAGTCATTGTAGCTAGTGCTTTTGCAACTTTATCACTCTTTGATTCTGATGCTATAGGTAGTTCATCATGCATTCTATATTGAGTAGTGAAAATTTTCAAAGTCTGCTTGATAGTTCCCATATCTGAACAAGATATGTCGTTCTAGTGATGGTTTTCTTCCTCGCCGTACAGATCATTGGGTGTCTTTTCACTCAAATCCTTATGTGCATTCCCATATGTCAAATCTGTAGTCTCATGACCATCCCCTACTACAATGATAGCAATGAAGCGTTCCTTATAGTGATCTGCGCAGTCCCAAGCACTCTTGGAGTGAAGTGGTCCCTCCCCATCATGTTTGGCTGATCGTTAGTATCATTATTGTTTATAGCTTCCAGAGATTATTTCTTAAAAGAAAATGAATTTAAGTAGACTAGTAAATGAAAAAAATGGCTCAAATCAAATCAAAATTGTCATGTTTATCCAAAAAAAATGGTGCAGTCAAATTTGTTATGAGGTTAAGGACATGATGATTGATTTTGACTTTCAAAAAGAGATTAATAAATACTTTGTTTGGTGAGTGTAATCAAAATGACAATATAATTAAACAAGCAAACCAATGAGTAAAATCAAAGTGTCATTGCTTCAGTTGTAGTTCCCATGACAACTTTAAGTGTTAGTTCAAAATTTGAAGGTTCTCGTATGATTGTTTTCTTTATATCGGCCTGAAACGAGAAAAATGGTGAGAGAAAGATTTGAGATAATGTTAATATAATATCCTTGTATTGCCAAAATTTTAACCCTTTAAAAATGAATAGTTTAGCTATTTATAGGCTACAAGTAGAGTACATCAACTAATGAAATTGCTCCGTTTGGGTGTTACAGTATATCATCCAATAGAAACACTCTATTTGGGCATCCCATTATGTGCATCGGGTGTAAACCTATCACGATTTGTGAGATCCTATAAACTTGATGCCATTCATGGGATCCTGTTCAGACTAGATAACATGTCTATCACTTCTTTCTTCTAACATAAGTTTCGGCCATGAATTCCTACCTTTATGTCACTACCTGAGACTATCCTAGTTATAACACGATACTCAGAATTTTGAAAAACACCTAGTGATCCACATGGAATACAATTAGCATACTGAAGTTAAACAATTATAAAGTGAAAGTAAACAAGAATAGTCTAAACAATCTCATGATGTAAAAGCTAAGTCTGATAATGATAACATAAGCTAAACATCTAATCATATGTCCTAAGGTCTCTGCTAATCATAGATGAGTAACTAGGACATGCCCGAGCTATCTCAAAGTCGGAAACCTGAAGCCTAAACGTAAAATTGAATAAGATGGATAAGTCATCCTCGAAGAATGAGGACTCACCATTTCTAGCAGCTGCTCAAGATAATACTAACTGCAGGCCTGATAAGAAATGTCTGCACCTATATTATTTGTCACAATCCAAACTAGGCCGTAGAGGTGACACAACAATTTGAATTCCAAAGAACCCCAACCAAGCCTCTCAACATTCATTACATACATAAGGTAATAATAAATAAATGACATAAGTAAATGCAAAACATAAGTACCAAACTATTAAAGTCTAGATAGTAAAGAAATCAAGTCAATGCCCAAATAAATGGGATTACTTCTCAAGTTTTATCTAATCATGCCTCTTAACTACGATGGAGGTACAGGAAAAGCCCTAACTCACCAAAATCATGAAGTAGTAAGATAGTTAACGCATAAAAAAGAAATATAGATTCAAATGACTTGTCCTCAAAGCATGATGACTCACCAATCTAGTAATCAAATCTCCTATCTAGCCCCGGATGTGATGTGTAGGTTGATTACCGGACCTACATTACAATATATTATTGGCAAAAGAAAGTATGTATTAGTACATAGAAGGTACTAAGTATGTGAGTAATATGAACAAGGTAAACATGCAATAGTACGAATATGAGTCATGAGATGCAATGACAACAATCATTTAATAACATGAGATGAAAATCTTAAGTTAATAGCATGCAATCAATGCATCATAGATCATAAGAAAACTTGTAAATAAACATAGTCATTTTGTGGGAGAACAATCTTAACCGACAATAAGACCATGTGAGCTATAACATGGGATCTGATGTAACTTTCACACCAAGAAGAGAGAGGCTACTTGCCAAGGTTGACTCCGTGAGAACATCTTTAACATCATGAGATATATAAAGATCCACTAGCTAGGCCAATAAGCCAACCTACAGGGGCACATAGTTTGGAACAAAGGGTTGCTACTAAGGGCTCCCTTTCCAAGTCCCCACCATAAAGTTCAGGTGCTAAGTCATATTCCAACAAAATAGAAATCACTAATAATAAGTAAGCCACGAAGAAAGGCAATATCTACTTACCAATCCAATTCATAGATCATCATGATAGAATAGCTCATTAAAACCTTTGATTTAAACAATATGAGAATTGTCCTTTCAACATTTATGAATCCATGAGTAGGTGAAAAAAAATTCTTTCACCCACATTCATTCTTTCATAAAAAAACTTCTTTGATCATAATTCATGTTAAAAGCTAGAAAAATTGCATGGATTCACAAATAATCAACATAAAATCATGAAACTTTAATGAAAACATGCATAATCATGTAAAACAATATCAACTGAATCATAATTGAAGGAACTCATAATCAATTTCAGAATCCTAGATTACATAAGAAGAACGTGATTGGAAAATATTGAAAAAAAACATATAATTCATGTCAATTCATGCATAATTCAATTTAAAAATAATGGAATTAAATATAATTTGTGAAATCCATCGATATATCATCAAAATTTCAAATTTTCATATTTGAAATTCATAGAAAAAGGTGAGAATTCTTTGGGCTTCATAAATGAAAGGAGTCCATGAATGAATACCCACATACCTGGAGTGAAATCCTTTGAGAAAATATGAAAATTAGTGACTTGAAGTGAAGAACCCTAGCTTGACCTTAGGAGAATCCTTAGAGAGAAGATGACTTGAGAGAATTTGTGAATTTGGGAGATCGAGTGGGAATAGGGTGAGTTTGAAGGGGGAAACTGGTTATAGGATAGTTTATAGATCTAAAACGATGTATTTTAGGGATTAGGAAGATAGAAAATGTCCAAAATATCCTTCATTATAACTAGTCGGAATGGCCTACAACAAGGACCTATGGGTCATAGATCTGTGCACAAGTTGTACAGATGGCTCATGAAATTAGGGCCCGAAATTTGAGTTTCTAAAGTAAGGTCTATGACCAATGGTTGCAGACTATAAAGAGTTCCACGGACCGTCCTATTGGCCCATAGAAAAGTCCTATGACCCCTAATTTTGAACCGTTCATACCCTACTTCCATGAACCCTATTCTATGGCTTGTGATTTCTTACACGAGCCGTAGAACCATCTCATTGAACATCTTGACACTTAGCCAAATTTCAAGTCTTCAGGACCCAATCTACGAGCTTTGTCTATGGCTCGTCAAACCACTTACTGGTTGTACAACTCGTTCGTCCCGCATGCCCCAAAAATCCTAGTTTTTTATTCTTTTCTACAACCTCTTTCCACGGGCATAGTTCCTTATATGGCCATTAAACCTTGATCCACGAAAAATCACATTTTCTAAAAAATTTCTTAAGGCATAAGTGACCTTCTATGAGTAGATTCAGAATGCAAGAATGGAATGCACACGAGTGTGCTAAGGACAAAAAAAACTAAGTATAGCTAACTAAACCTAATTGGGCTTCTATAAGCCTAGAAGGTACCCTCGTGCACAAGTTTATGTAAAATTGGAGTTGACACTTATAAGCTTGGCAGGTAAACAAAATAACTATAATTACAAATAACAAAACATGGTGAATCCAACGATAGAAGGCCCATAGCTCGAGCCTTGAACCGTGAATAGGACCTCCAAAAGAGCTAATAGAACTCGCAACTAGGTATACAGTCCATAGAGGATACAGGCCAGCAGAATCGAAAGGTACAAATTCATACCTCGAACCGCAGATGAAACCTTCTAAATGAACTAGTAGAATCAGGACACTAGGTATCAACTTTGTAGAGGTAACAAGTTGTCAGAATTGGAAAGTACAGGGTATGTAACTTGAACCATAGATGAAACCTCTCGAATGAACCAATATAAAGTTGTTGAGTAACCCCAAATCAAACTATCCTAAAAAGGGACACTGGGAATGTCGTCCATACTCAAATAATCTAAGCAACACTCCAATCCCAATAGTCAAATAGAGTCTGATATCACTATCGTGAATCAAAGGGGCCGTAGAAAAAGGGAATTATGAATAAAAGATCATCGGAGCTAAGTTACTGTCTATCTAAGGCTCATAATATCTGACTCAAGTCTATTACATTAGTCTACAAGGAGCTAATCTGGATGTCGGAGCAAACCTACAGCTTATCAACTTCAAAATACACAAGTCTATGACTATCACTAGTCTAAGCCTAGACTAAGTCTAAACATGCTCAAATCAACCATAGAAAACAAGTATTTCACATGCTAGAAGGTAAGGATGATCAAAATAAAAGAAACAACTAGCCAATGGTCCCAGCAATACCCGATAAATATTCTAAACATGGATTCTATGTAATTTAGCATGATCAATTAGATATCCATCCCAAATTCACAGAAATCAACATGTATTTATATATTCAAGCTCCATCTAAGGGACTGGAAGCCATAGCCTATGTTATAATAGACCCAACATGCTCTAAATCACAATTTTGGAGCTTTTCTCTTCCGCCACACTATAAAAAATAGAATCATAACATCAATATATTTATTTAGACACCAAAAGCACATAAAAAAGAGACAGATCAAGATTTGGGTTCAAAATGGGAATGTGGGACTCATACTGGAAATATCGGGATTGAATCTGTCAAAAGGTCCTAATTAGTTCTCCAAACTTGTGTCCCAAAATAAAATGCAATTTGGGGCTTGAAACAACCCAAATTTAACTCATACAAATTCTTACCATTAAAAGAACATAACACTATGGGAAGCAGCTAATAAAATACTGGAATTTACCTCAACCGAAGCTTTCCCGTTGCTTCTTGACTAGTCACCCACAATTTCCAAACTTCCCGTGCATACCAAGCTTTGAATCACCAAATTTGGACTTCTAGAACTCAAGAAATCATCAACTAAATTTTTGGGAAAGCCGGTTCGCATCTGATCTTTTAAATAAAAGACCAAAACAATTTGACTACGACAAACACGACTGAGAGAGACCACGAATGTGGAGGCCACTAAACCAGGCCTTCTCGAACACAGAGGTCTCTTGTGATCGAGGAAGAAAACCATCTAGGTCTTCGAGAATATGGAGAAGACGAGGCTAGACCTCCGCGAATGCAACCCTACTAACGCATACGCGAAAGGAAAATCATACCTGCACCAAGTGAGTTGCATCAACTGGTTTTGGCCAAATACAAAATCTTCAACGGGGTGCTTGAGATTTGTTCAAAATCCCACGCGTGCAAAAAACTATGCTACTCCATCAAATATGATATTCTGGACTCAATGGCAAAGTCAAAATTTTCAATAGAGGTCATCTCAATAAAAAGTGTATTCCACACCAAGTGTTGATTTAAGCCAATTTCCACAAGGTGTTCAGAATCAGCTAGGAAGCCTAGGTACCGCACAAAAATTGTTCTAGACCAAACTTGATATTTTAGAGCTAACCGCACTGATAAAATTTGTGTTTGGACATATTTATCAAGAATGTTGATCAAGGTCAAACTTAGGCCAAAACCTAAAAGCTGAAACATCTAATGGCACAAACTCGCATCAAAGGCCTTGGGAACCGAGCGGACCATGCCACTAACCTAAAATGACCCTTTTGAAGCTGATGGAATCGTCAGCATTATACTCTGAGACTGTTTACCTGAAGTCTTGACCGAATCGACTATTCAAGTTTAATTTCACAAGTCGCAAAACAAAGAAACCTGCATAAGCCAGCAAGTCATAAATGACTTGGGGTCGCTATAGAAACGCTCCAAATGATGAAAAGAAGCCCTTTAAACAAAAATGACCTAGAGGGTCATTAAACTATTACTGAGACATAGTGGATGTATCTTTTATAGGATCCTAAGACCAACAATTGCAGTCGGGGTATATTACACTACAGTGTATTTCACAAATTCGACAATGTATTACTTATGATCTTAATGTATGATTTGCTGTGTAGTGCAAGTTATACCCAGAAAAGCCACTTTATGGTGGGGGAATTCTAAAGAATAAGTTGCCCGAGATTCAAGTGTTTACGAGGACTGATGGAATGACAGTCCATTTGCCTATTTACAAACTGCAAGATATCACCCCTGGCACCATATATTCTTTTTCCAGTTGAGTACAAGCTAAGTTCTACATATTAATCAAATGTTTTTTCTCTAGTTTTATTCCAAATATGATAAAATGATTGACGCAGGAGGTGTTTATCAGGGCAGTATGTTAATAAGATCCAATGTATTTTTGTTTTGACAGCTTGGATTAAGATAAAAAATGCAGATTCTGCTGTCATAACAGCAAGTGTGGGTGACAAAGATTCAGAAGAATTATGTGTGGGCACTGTAGATGCTAAGCCTGGATGTTGGTCTTTCCTCAAGGGTGGATTTGTAGCTTCTACACTTAATTTGTCTTCCATATACTTAAAGGTGTGTCTATTTGTTGGCTTGCTGATGATGTGTTAGTATGGGGTCATGAGTAATAGATTAGTAATCTTGTACGTTTGATGAGTAAGAACAAGAAGAATCTACATATCAAGTATTTCTTTCCTCTTGCAGAATTTCGATCGAGAAGGCTTAGAAATTGAGAGTGCTAGTGCTTCATTGCAGCCTTTCACTGAGCAGCAATGGCTGTTGAATCAGCAAACAAAAATTAACATGGTAAAATATGTTGTGTTGTTCTTTCTGATTGAAAAATAGGAATTGTGAAAAGAACTTTGGTTCAGGCAAGGAAGCGTGCTGTTACTATCCACATCTCAAATAAACAAGGAGTTAGACTTGAAGGTGCATCACTAACAGTAGAACAAGTTTCCAAAGATTTTCTCCTTGGATCTGCTATTGCATATACCTTTATTGGTAATATCCCCTATCAGGTTTGTCTAAAAAATCCATCGATTACATTAGAGAGGGATGCAATAAATATAGACAGTGGAGTGGGCACATAGTTCAATTGTTTTGTAAAATATGTCTATGCGCCAACAGGTGCATCACTTTTTTTCTGTCGATTTGATAATGCTTTCAGTACCAAAAAGTGAGCTTTGTTCCTATTTCAGGACTGGTTTCTAGAGCGATTCAATGCGGCAGTTTTTGAAGATGAAATCAAGTGGTATACCACTGAACCCAAACAGGGGCAACTTAACTATACTTTAGCAGATGAGTTGCTGGAATTTGTCCGAAGAAACCAGATCACAGTTAGAGGTCACAATATTTTCTGGGAGGACCCTAAATATACACCTATCTGGGTTCAAAATCTTACAGATTCTGAACTGAAATCAGCTGTAAACTCCAGGATTCAGAGTCTTATGTCCAAATACAAAGATGAATTCGTTCACTGGGATGTTAACAATGAACTACTTCACTTTAATTTCTATGAGAAAAGGCTGGGACCAAATGCCACACTTGAATTTTACAAGACAGTGCACCAACAAGACCCTTTGGCAACCTTGTTCCTCAATGAATTCAATGTGGTAGAAACTTGTGATTCTAGATCCACCGTTGATAAATATATTTCAAAGATGAGAGAGCTCAAAGAAGATGGCATGTCAATGAATGGAATTGGCCTTGAGGGTCATTTTGGAGCCCCCAATCCTCCTCGAATTAGAGCTACCCTGGACAAATTAGCAACGTTGGGGCTTCCCATTTGGCTCACGGAAGTTGATATTAGTGATACATTTAGCAAGGAAACACAGGTGTAATATTGCTTACCAAAAGCAAAATATTCTTATATTGGTTTTCTTAATTGTATGTGATTGATTATTCCATTTATTTTACAGGCCATTTACTTAGAACAAGTAGTAAGGGAGGGCTTCTCACATCCAGCAGTGGATGGGATAATGCTGTGGAGTGCCATAAGGAGAAACAAATGTTACAGAATGTGCCTTACAGATCCAGACTTAAATAACCTACCAACTGGTGATGCAGTGGACAAGCTTCTCAAGGAATGGGATACGGGGGTTCTCAAGGGCCAAACAGATGAGCATGGCTCTTACAGCTTCTATGGCTTCCTTGGTGAATACAAAGTTACTGCTACTTATGGGGGTAAAGTTGTGGATGCATCATTCTCCCTTAGCCGCAGTGATGAGACTAAGCATTTTAGCGTTCACCTGTGACTGACTAGTAGTAAAACAATATGCAACTCTGATGACGTACTCATTTTCTTTTTACTTGTCTCGAGTACGGAAAGATGTATTTGGCCAATATATATCAAGCCTAAAATAAGAAAATCTTGTCGCCATGCATCATCCTTGCCCTTTTAGCTGGGCAACTGAAAATATATAGAGGATCATCTTAAGACAATCTGCAATGAAATTTCCGATCAACTCGTTTCACCTCCTCTCTCAGCTATATAAACTCTTTTTTTTTTTTTCCATTCAAACACTTTAATAGCATAACTTAGCCTTTAACCTATGTCAACCTAAGGCAATCTGGACTAAATTAGTGCTCTATGTCTTCCGTAAACGGGCTATGCCTTAACCGTGGACTAAATTAATGCTTTATGTCTTCCGTAATCGGGCTACGCCTTAACCGCTGTTTTGGTCAGTGGAGACATGTAACGCCCTAATTTAGTTTGAGATGTAACTCCTCAAAAATGAATCCAACACTTATTTTTATAGGGTTTAAGGTTAAGTGTGTTGTTTTATAGGGTTTAATGTTATTTAGTCTGTACCTTCTTCGTTTGTCCTATTTTATGATGATTAGTTAACAACATAATTACTTTGTTGTTTTAAGCGATATAACTATGAACGGGCTAGAGATCCCTAGTTAATGAAAAATTTTATTTCGAATATATGAAGATCCTTATTTTATTTACTATTAATTTAGGATGTCACACAAGTCAGTAAAAAAACACTGAAAAGTAATAATTCACTTAATATTTTTCAGAAAAGGTTCAAAAATATCCTTGGCATATTAGAAATTAGATAAATTATTCGCACTTTGAGTGATGGTAAGCTACCTCATTAAGCTTATGTATGATTATTAGATAATTTTTTTTCATTTTTATTTCATATACCAATGGAATTTTGTTGTCGTCAATTTCTTGATGTTTTTAACTTAACAAAAAGTGTGCGTATCTATATCATATCATATCATATATCATATCATATCATATCATATCATATCATATCATATCATATCATATCATATCATATCATATCATATCATATCA
>JBCEWC010015333.1:0-13795 GCA_038996855.1 Solanum aculeatissimum
CTGATGTAAATCTTTTTGTTGGTTGCCAGCATTCCCTCATTGCTGAAGAATACAACTTTACCTCTATCAAAAAAAAAAAAACTGAACTACTTTCCACCTTGTGCGCGGTAAGTGTGATTATTCCCACTTGGTTAAAGGAGATTCAAGATAGCTATATTGGTGATTCAACTCTTGAGGAACTGATTGCCCAGTTGTCAGTAGATAAGCAAGGACCTAGTCTTTACGCATATACAGCTGGGGTTGTGAAGAAGAAGGGGAAAATATGGATAGGGTCCAGTGATGATATGATCTCCACCCAGTTGCTTAAACTCTTCCATGATTCTCCCGTTGGAGGTCATTCTGGGCGGCAAGGGACACTTAAGAGGCTATCCCAATACTTTTACTAGCCTAAGATGAAGCATATGATCAACACTTATGTCGCCAGCTGTGAGGTTTTCCAGAGGAACAAAGGGGAAAATGTACCTTATCCAGGGTTGCTACAACCCCTTCCTATTCCTGATCAAGCTTGGAAGCATGTTAGCATGGATTTTATAGAGGGACTTCCCAAATCTAAAGGCAAGGATGTGATCTTTACAGTGGTTGACAGAATGACGAAATTGGCGCATTTTAAAAGTTTATCTCACCCATTTACAGCCTTGACAGTGGCTCAAAAGTTCTTAAAAAGGGTGCATTCTCTCCATGGGTTCCCTGAGTCTACAGTGTCCGACAGGGATAAGGTATTCCTTAGTCATTTTTGGCAAGAATTTTTCAAACTAGTGGGAACTCAGTTGAAGTTTAGTACTGCTTATCACCCTCAAACAGATGGTCAGACTGAGAGGGTGAATCAGTGCACTGAAACATATCTCAGGTGCATTGTTGAAGAAGAAGATAGGCTCAAGGCATATAGCGCAGACTGAGTTGCCTACAACTAATACTGAGGGTCAGTTCTTGGTTCAGCCGGTGACAATTCTAACAAGACAAATGGTGAAGAAGGGTAATGTCGCTGCAGTCAAAGTGTTGGTTCAGTGGTCTAATCTTGCACCAGAAGATGCTGCTTGGGAGGATTACGCTGATTTGAAGTCGAGGTTTCCTTTTTTTAATCCCAATCCTTGAGGTCAAGGATTGTTTGATGGAAGGTGAGATGTTATGAGCTAGTTAGCTATCAAATAAATGAAGCCAATTAGAATTTAACACGTGGAGGGCCCAGATTAATTCCTCTTCTAATGAAGACCAACGGTGCAGATTGAGAGGACAAATTAGCCTATAACTAATTTGGTGAAGCTACAGTGATGTCAACGATTTGCCTGGTACTTCCTCTCCCTTCACGTTTCTTCTCTCCACTCTCTTCTTCCTTCTTCTTCTCTTCTCCTTCTCAACCTAATCTCTTCTTCTTCTCTTCACAGGTTCTGCAGATTGGATTCTTCATATCTTAGTCTAGATTCATTCTGTCATTTTCTAATTGTAAACCTCTTCAGTTGGGTTATTAATAAACCTTGAAATTGTCCCAAATTGATTGTACTTAGTACTTTACTTGTGAGCAGTCTATTACAGTAAATGATTAAAAGGTATTTTTACTGTTAGAATTGTTTTGTTTTGTTTTCAAACTGAAATTGCTAAAATTATCCTTTTCTTCCTTCTAATTTCTTGCTATCTCTTTCTCCCTATCCTGTTCTTAATTTCTTGATATAATATCTTGCTTCCATGTAATACGATAATGATCATTCAATTCGGCTGATTGCAGATGGGATTGTCTTCAAGGAATTTTTCCAGGCACGACAAAGGGATGTTAGAGATGGTGGATAGATAAAAGACTCTGATACTGTCAAATTGATGAACCAACTGGCAATAGAGATGGCACAGGGCAGGCTCAGGGAAATGTTCCTTGCCCCTTTACCATCCCCGAGTACTTTGTAGTTTGTTGTGGATACCAACACAACTACTGAAACCTCATCATAGTGCTATTTATAATTTTATTGTTGCATGACATTACCTTCATCGACATGCAAGATGTAGTTTCCCAGTGGCATATCCCTGTCAAGTGTTCTGACAATATTATCTTCATCCTCCAACCAAAATGCACGCTTTGTCCTTAACCGAAAAGCAGATTTAATAGCTTCCTTGATGGCATCTGCAGTGCCGTCAATACCAATTTTTTTCGTGTAATCTCCCCACTTGACTGAGATAACTCGGCCCTCATATGACTGACTCGGCTCACCTACAAACATAGAGAACAATTATTAGAATAAAATAGAGATCTAAACGAGTTGACACTGTAACTCTTGAAGCAATTTTTGTTAGAAGCCTCAAAGGGTACTCTTTGTACCAATTAAAATTAATTGACAAAGCCATAATGCATCCAACAGAAGCCAGAGGCCACCATCTGAATAAATCCAGATAATGATGGAATATAGACAGCATATAAGTATTGGTAACTCTGTTTCTAAAAGAGATTCAGGGGGGATGTTCTTAGGATAGTCCTCTTGGTGCGCTGTACACTTTTGCCATTGGGCCCAAAAAATTTTGGGAAAATTTTGAAAAAAACTTGGGAAGTGGTGTTTGGTCATGAAACTTGACAAATATATTTGAAGAATTCCCAAGTTTCCAAATACTAAAAAAAACTAATATTAGGTAACTTGGGGTGATATTTGGGAAGTTTTAAATATTTAAAAATTACCCCAAATTTTTATATTTCATAAAAAACACCCATCATTTACTTATTCCAATTAATATCTATTCTACCTCCTCCAAAAAAGTTTGAATTATAATTTGAGTAACAAGATTGAGAAAAAAGAACAATTTGCTTTTAATGGATTATAGTTCCAACTGAATCAGTGACAAGTTTGAGTATGCGATTAATATATTGATCTAGCCTATATTGTTATTTTTTTGTTGTTGATTGTTATCAATTATGCTATAAGATTATTTTTTAATGGAGCATATACATTATAGAATGATAATACAAACTTATGGGTATTTTTAGCAATTTTGTTAACTTACGAATATAAACTATATTTTTTGAAATTGTCAAATATTCTTGGAAAAATTTGGGGCCAAACGCATAGTGAAACTTCACCAAAACTTGCCAAGAATATTGGTCGAGAATAAATTGCCAAAAATATTTGAGAATTTGGGGCCAAATGCTAGCTTAAATTGAAGAGTCAAGGCAGCAAGCACAAGTCTGAATGACCCGACTGAAGAAAAATATGCAAAACTAGTTTATTTCAGCTCTCATCTTTTTGAGAAGATTCTTCAAACTCTTTGTTTTTATTCTTGGGATTTTTTCTCTAAAGCAAAACCATGGGGATGTTTCCACACTACTTTGTAACACAGACTAACCAGTTCCAGGTGTCTCTCTCCAATTCCAGGGTGAAACTCCACTCGCGGTGACTGCATCTGCCGCTGTTATGGCTAGAGGATGGCCATCATGATCCAGGCGTCGTTCTAAATTAAGAGTTGGTCTCCCATTCTCTGTGCATCAAAAATTTAAAAAGTATATTCCACTGCATATTGTAACTTGCCATTCAACAATAAAAAAATTAGCATGAAAAAGTGCAATAACTACTGCAAATCGTTCAGAAACACTGAGTGAATATTTTGAGGAAAAATAATGTGCAATCACTTTAAGAATAATTTAGTATGCATTCTTTAGAAATCAAACTGGAAACTTACAGTGAAGGATTCTGATTTCATGATTAAGTTGGAGTGGTTTCTTTTAATTACATCCAATTCTAATCGGCATTGATAGGTTTAGTTAGGCTTTTTGCACATGGCTAAGAATCCGAAGGCAGTCTTCTTTGATATTTACTCTGGTCTAACTTACATCTAAATCTATGGATAAACAGACTGACCTAAGGTAACCACAACTTTTGTGAGGGGAAGTAATGGAGGATATAAATTAGAGCATAATGGAAGAAAAGAAATTCAATAATAGAAGATGACAAGGTGTTGTTGACTTCAAGATATGGCTGCTTCCATGATTTCATATGATATGTCTTTAGGGAAACAAAGGATTATTCAAGGTGAAGTATGATTCAGTTTTTGAAGCATTTCAGGAACAATTCCACGGTAACGTGTTGCACCTAAGATGATCATGCATGTTAAAAGGGGGAACAAGTGATGCACATGTGCAAAAGATTGATACATTGCCTGGTGATCCACTTCCAAATTCGTGGATGAAAAATTAGCTTAAGGTGTTGGACCTAAGTTTGTATGTCGAGCTAGGAGAAAAAGGCGGGGATAAGAGATTGTATAGGCTCGCGAAAGAGAGAGAGAGAAAAGCTCGTGACTTGGACCAAGTGAAGTGCATCAAGGATGAGGATGCTAAGGTGTTGGTGGATGAGACTTCCATTAAGCAAAGGTGGCAAGCTTACTTTCCCACTCTTAAATGAATAAAGGGACAGAGATATTGAGTTGGGTGATTTGGCACACTCTGATATTCGTCGAGATTTTGGTTACTGCAGGCGTTTCAAAACTGATGAGGTTAGACATGCTATTAGTAGGATGAATGGAGGGAGAGCGATTGGACTCGATAAGATTCCAGTGGATTTTTGGAAGAGCACGATCAAGGATGGTTTGGAGTGGTTGACCAGGTTGTTTAATGTTATTCTGAAGACTGCTAGGATGCCCGATGAATGGAGAAGTACAATGGTTCCATTGTATAAGAACAAGGGTGATATTCAAAATTGCAACAATTACAGGGGCATCAGGTTGCTAAACCACACTATGAAAGTTTTGGAGAGGTGGTGGCAGTGAGGGTGAGAGGAAGAGTGCCTATTTCAGATAATCAGTTCGGATTTATGCCGAGGCGATCGACTACTGAAGCAATTCATCTTGTTTAGAGACTAGTAGAGAAATATAGGGAAAGAAAGAGGGACCTTCATATGGTATTCATTGATCTTGGGAAGGCCTATGATAGAGTTCTGAGGGATGTCCTATGGAAGCGTCTAGAGGCGAAAGGCATTCCAATGGTGTATATTAGGGTGATGAAAACCATGTACGACGGAGCCAAAACTCGAGTAAGGACGGTGGGAGGAAACTCAGAGTATTTTCCTGTTGAGATGGAACTTCATCAAGGATCTGTGCTAAGCCCGTTTATTTTTGCCTAAGTGATAGATGAGCTGACACGATCTATTCAGGAGAAGATTCCTTGGTGTATGTTATTTACGGATAACATAGTTTTGATTGATGAGACTCGTGATAAAGTTAATGATAGATGGGAGGTTTGGAGACATACTTTGGAATCCAAAAGGTTCAAATTGAGTAAGGCCAAAACAGAATACTTGGAGTGCAAATTCAATGCTGCGAGGGATGAAACAGACATTGAAGTAAAGCTTGTCACTCAATCTATTCCCAGCTATCTTGGATCCATCATCCAGGATAGTGGTGATATTGATGATGATATCATGCATCGTATTAGGGCAACATGGATGAAGTGGAGGCTAGCCTCTGGAGTATTGTGCAATAAAAAGATACCACATAAACTTAAAAATAAGTTTTACAGAAATGGTGGTTAGACCGTCATTGCTATATGGGGTGGAGTGTTGGCCTGTCAAGAAATCACACATCCAAAAGGTGCAGATTGCGGAGGTGAGGATGTTGAGATGGATGTGTGGACATACCAGGGGTGATAAGATTAGGAAGGAGACCATTCGGGAGAAGTTAGGGGTGGCCTCTGTGGCAGACAAGATGAGGGAAGTGACACTGTGATGGTTTAGGCATGTGCAAAGAAGAAGTGTCGAAGCTCCTGTTAGGAAGTGCGAGAGGTTGGATTTAGGGGTTACGCGGAGGGGTAGAGGTAGACCGAAAAAGTATTGGGGGAGGTGATTAGATAGGATATGGAGCATCTTCATATCATCAAAGACATGACCTTAGATAAAAAGGAGTGAAGGTCGCGTATCAAGGTAGAAGGTTAATAGGCTAGTAGGGGTAGGATGATGTCTATCCTTGTATTATAGTAGAGGTTAGTAGGATTAGTCGTGTCTTTATATCTTGTGTTATTATTGTCCATCTTATATTTGTTACTTCTACTGTATTTATGTATTATCATTTGCTTTCCATTGTAGTCGTTTTCTTTCATATCTAGTACCTTATGTTTTTGGGGCCTGATATTTTTGAGACGAGGGTCTTCCGGAAATAGCCTCTCTATCTCTATGAGGTAGTAGTAAGATCTGCATACATTCCCAGACCCCACTTGTGGGACTCAACTGGGTATGTTTTTGTTGTTGTTTTGGACCTAAGTTATTGTCAAGCTATTCAAAAATGAAACATTGACCATCTACAACTCCAAGGATGCATAAATAAGTATCCTTTAGATTCCATGTGTATTTCATATTCTTATTTCTTTTTCTTTTCTTCATCGAGTAAATATATTTTTATTTATAAACATGGCCTAAATGTCGTAACAGGGGATAAACCAAAATGTAAAGAATTTGCATGATATGATTCTCTACAAACTCCACCCAATTATCTAAACAACAAGGAACTTTATGTGAACACTAAAAGAAAATAAGGGCACGGAGACTACTCCTCAACTGGGAGAAACTTGACTCTCCTACTTCAAAAGCTCTCCTATTCCTCTCTCCAATCACCCACATTAACACAAGTGGTACCACATTCCCAGCTCTTCGTCTTCTCCTCCTTCTGCTCTTTCACAATCTTTGGCATTGCCCATGGAGTGTCAAACCACCTAAACATATCCCCACATAACCTCATGGTTAACCCACAACGTAGAAAAAGATGATCCACATCCTAACCCGTCTTCTTACACATGTAACACCAACTGACACCAAACAACGTTTCATTTCCTAAGATTTTCGAGCCAACTGAAAAAAAAAACACCTTTGGTATCCATATTGCATTACAAGGAAAAACATGCTCCTCCCTAACCAACAGATTCTCATAGAAAGACATCATGATGTATATTTTGTATACTTCATTAGAACTGCTTTAACCATGAGTTTAACCAATTAACCAAGAGCTTCCATCTTATCTTTCATTTCTGATTTAGTTTAGAGCTTCCACCTCATCTTTACTGCACATCAGTTAATCCTCAAAGGACTTCAATCTTTGTCAACCAATCTCAAGCAGTACTCCCTGGTTATCCTCTCTTATTTTGGTAATAAGAGTCCACATTTCTTTTCCCCAAACTCATCTCAACTTATGCCTTTTCACTCCCCATAGTCTCAGTCAGATTGTGGTTCCTTCCTAGCTTATATCTCGTATTAGTAATGCATAACCCAATTAAAATTCTAATTACCCACATCACCACTCTCGCTTATACACATCCCACATAATTAGGTAAAATACTTTATCTACCTATCTTGCTTAAAAATCTATTTCTGCTGAAGCTACTCCTATTTTTTAATCCACTTGTTTCTCAAAGGCAAATATATTCTAATTGTAACAAACCAACCTCTTTTTTTCTCATATTTACATGTCAATTCGTGATTTGAAGCTTCACATAGGTTTACATTATTTTTTGGACTGGCTGGCATGCTCGGGGGTGTTTTGGCACCATTGGGAACATGTGTGAGAAAGCAAACTTTCTGGTACTGGTGCCTTATTCGAGATCGATGGCACTCGTCATGAATGCGAAGCACCGGGGAAAGTGCATTGTGAACAAAAGATGTCAACTCTGCTTTGCGACCGTGAAGCTAAGGGTCGCGATCACGTAGGAATATCGGAAGAGCTACCACGTAGAAAGAACTTAAGCTTATAAAAGCCAAGTTTTATTAGTCTATGTCTTGTCTAGAGTGAGATAAATTAGCATTCCGAGTAACCTCTAAAATCTCTCCTTATCAACTAACCCTCTAACCCATGTTTGTAACTTCTGATTGCTTTCAACAAGCAATTATTAATTGTTGATCAGCTCTTTTATCTATTCTCTTGGGCCATCTTGCAAAACAAATAGAAGTGTTGATCCCCTTTCCTCCTAAAGCTTTGGTAGTTAAATTTTTGAATCATGGGTTTTAGAGAGAGAAGCTCCTACTTCTCTCTAGATTCTAGAAGGAAAGAGCTTATGTCCTTTAGAGAGGCCTTAGATTGAGCGGCACTGAAGCTAGGTGAAAGATGTAAGATGCTAGAATCTCATGGGGAACCAAAAGCTTCGCATCTCTGAAGAACATATCCAAATCCGACAAAGGTTTTTAAAACATGTCTGGTGGGATGTTTCTCCAAATGGGCAAGGTTGCCAGAGGTCGTTAGGAAATGGGCAGCAAAGATTTGGAGCGGAATCGATGGCCTAAAGCTCTTGAAGTCGGGTGAACCTCAGTTCTTGTTCCGATTCGTGAGTGAAGGACAAGCGGCACACATCCTTAAAAGAGAAAGAAAGTGAATGGGACACAGCTTTTGAGGCTAGAAAAATGGGTAGACCATAGGGGGTGTGATGATCCATGAGTTTCCTGAGATTCAGTGGCAGTAAACATGGTGAACTTACCTGTTCATCTATGGTGTTGAGAGTATTTCAGGAAAGTGGGAGACGTGTGGTGGCTGTGTGGATGCTTCTATCGAGGAGAAGCAAATGAAAGGCTTTCATGAACTTCTTGTAGAACTGATAATGAAGTTTAAACCTTGTATGTGTATATCTCCAAACATTTTGGACATAAATACCATTTAGAAGGTTGGTTCACAATCTACACAGCCTGTCGAGGGTGAGACTTATGGTGAGAAAGGCGGGAAGAGTTCCAGCTCCCTTGAAGAGAGAACATGGGGCTTTGGGGTTCAAGATATAGTTGTATCCTGAATTCCAACAGTCTTTCTCGTCCACAAGGGAGTGGGAGAGTGAGGAAATGAGGAACAAAGGGGGAAGGATGGGGGAGAAGGGTTTCTGAGAGTCATGTGAAGCCAGGAGAGTCACTAGAGATGAAGCTTCCGGCACCTGTGTTGCAAAAGAAGCAGACTGATGACGATGGATCTCAAATGGTGAGGAGAGGAGAGGGTTTCTGTGTGGCGAGAAGACAAGCATACCCCTGGTTAAGTGAAACCAGGAAACAGAATAAGAGTCATTTCACCAACTAAAATAAACTAAATCAACCTATTCAGCAGATTCATATGAGAGCCCCCTTGCTCAGAATTGTTCTTCTCAGATGGTACATGCCACTTTCTACCCAATCATACCATGTCTCCACTTTTGATCTTGACTCAGTGATGTCATAGGACTTCCCCCCTGACTGGAAATAGATTTATTGTCCATCCTGTTCATGAGGATCAGAATATCAGGAGGGAGAAGAAGTTAAGGAAAATATATTTGAAAAGAAAGGATGAAAATGAAGTTTTCCGGTGGAGAAAGTCGACCGAAATGGGATTCCCTAAGCCCAGAAGGGACTTCCAGAGGATGCCTCGAGAAAGATGCCTTAGATAATTGATAGACTTTCATAGTATTGAAACCTGTCAGACATTGGACAAGTGAAAATTTCCTCTTTATAAAGTCTAAATAACTAGATAGAAGCATGAAATATTGGTGTCACGCATTTCCATAAACTTTTTCTCTCAGAGAGTGTTTATTGCAGGATTGGCTGCAGAAGAATGGATTTATTCTTTGCAGCATGTGCTTTTTAGTTGAGAATGCTAGGGAATCAGTGATTCACTTGCTACATCACTGTAGCTTTTCATGGCAAATTTGATCTATATTTTAATGCATTTTTGGAGTTCACTGGGTAATGCCATCAAACTTTAGATAGCTACTCCATATTTGACAAACACAGAGATTTACAGGAGACAAAAGAGGCTTTGAAGGAGAGTCACCTTATGCATAGCATGGACTATATGGCTAGAAAAGATCTAAAGATGCTCATAATGGGAAGAACGAATTCCCAGCTGTTGTAAAATTAAAATGCATCCAGAATTTTTTGTTTTGGAATAGTGAGTCTTTTTCTACCGATCTTTAGGATTTTCTGGACTTGCTAGAGTCTTTTGTCATGCAATTTGAGCAAGTCCAGTTTGTGTAACTTTTTCAGACTTTATACAATTATCCAAGAAAACAATTTATATTTTATCTAGCTCCATCTTTTATAAAATTTACATTACCCCTTTCCTTGGAAAAACTATCCCTGCTGATTTTCTACCCAAAAAATACTCTCTTAAATGAAGGTATTCGTCAAGAGCCATTTTGCATCATATCTAAGGGATTCCTCGGTTTGGGCCGAAGAAGAAATGTCACTCGGTCATTATCAAGCCATTTCGTGAATAAAATGTGACCAATTAACCAACCAACAAAATCACTTGTTACAATTTATCTCATATATTGGTTCGCCACTATGGCAAGTGCATCTAGGTTGTTGTTCTAGTTACAGAACTATTCCCTCCCCTCCCCCCCCCCCCCCCAAACCCCCAAATGAATTAGTATTGCATCTAACCAAAGAGAGCTTATCTCAAATTACTGCAAACACTGTTGTTGGGCAGCGTGGTGCACTAAGCTCCCACTATGCGCAGGGTCTGGGGAAGGGCCGGACCACAAGGGTCTATTTTACACAACCTCACCCATGACCTCCTGATCACATTAAATTACTCCAACCACATTAAATATAATTAATTGATAACTTTATAAAAGTGATGTACAAGCAAGAAGCAGCACAAGATGAACACTATCCAAAAACACGGTAGGCATTACAGAATCAACAAACACACAGATATATGCTCTAGAGTCAAAAAATGTAATCATAAGTGAGCAGGCACGTCTTATTAAACTAAACACTCTAGGATATGCTAGAGCTTAGATGTCGTGCAACATACCTTCGAGGGGTCCAAATGTGATGCCTGTATCATCAAGACCTGCATAGTAGGATAAAGTCCAAGAGTTTACTTTACCTCGTACAACAAAAGGTAATATAAGGATAAATCACTGTTAAGAATGTAGGGCACAAATGTCCACCGAGGAGGAAAAAAAATAAGAAAGATAATGAGAACAATAAGATAGGCAGTAGGAAATGAAGAAAGCAAGGTCCTGAATCCTGATGAATCAAGAACAATAGCAGCAATGATGATATTGCAGTATGCCCAAGTTACAAAATAAGAGCATGATGCACATCGAATGGAGAAAATTTTGCACATTGTAGATAAATTTGTCAGAGGTCAAAATTACAAACTTCAAACGGTTCCAAGTTGTAACAAACCATTTTCCTTTCGCCAAAAGTGAACTAAAAGCCTGTCCTCAATTTCCAAAGCAGTAGCGACCAAAGGGAACTACAACTTCCCCATCTTTTTTATCCTAAAAGTTTTCAGAGTTCAAACGCTTTACAATTTGACAACAAAATAACTGAATCCTCAAAAAGACTCAAAGGCTGAAACATTCAAAAATTGTCATCTTCCACGTATTACCAAAAAACCATACCAACAAATCGCCTAACCAAATTGAATACACTTTCTAAATAAATCATAGTAGTAGTATCCAAGAAACTATGGAGGCATTGAAATGTCTTTTTGCAAGTACTTGTTGCAAGAAGTTATCCAGTTATGCTTTCATGACATTTCCTTCAACAAAAAGAAAGATTTTGACTTACAATGCTCATTGTTTACCTCGAATGTAATTTTTAGGTTCAAAACAGCTGGAGCAGTGGCTTTTGGTCTTCAACGGTCATGTACAGATGGAAAAACAGTCCAAAGAAAGTTTTCAAGTTGAAGAACAACTTTTGGACTTGTAACCATTTTATATCTTGCAATAACTTTTTGAAAGTATCTCGAAACCGTGAGAAAAAGGCAGAAAAGTGAAGTAGTGTCAGACAAGGTATGAATCACATGTTGGGTCTAAGTAATAAGCGTGAATTGGGAAATAAAGATGGAAAGACAAAGGAAAAATATGAGGGAACCAAGTAAAGGGAAATGAAGAGTCATTTCTCCCTCATCTAAAAAATAGAGGAAAAGTGGTGTCTTTATATTAGGAAACACTTCATCTAACTCTTAAAGAGTCAAGTAAAGGGGACCCCCTCGCGCCATCGTCATCGTCGCTCGCTCGGCTTCGGCTTCGACAAATGATGTGATTGATTGATATATTTTTTGGGAAAAATTTATTTAATCAATCTTCCTTTTCTGATATCTGTGAATTATTAATTAATTAATTTGTGAATTATTTATTAATTTTCGCGCCTAAAATGTCTTAGAACAGACACATTCACATTCTTTCCCTATCGGCACCATGCCTGTTCTGAACGGATGAGTCTGTTCTGAACAGGCAGATTCGCACCCAATACTCCTTATAAATGGAGACTCGTCCTGTGTTTTCAGACATCGAAAATTTTCTCTTCTTCTACATATATTTTCTTACAAAAATTGAGTCTGTGTAAAGTCATTGCTGGTTCTTGAGTTTGCTGAAAATTACTGAATTTGAGGTACCGCTACTCTGTAATTGTTAATCTGTTTTATCCTGGGAGGAAGTAATCCACAAACCTCGGGTACAGTGAGGGGATAAAATTTCTTAAGGATATACGGTGAATTTTGTGGACTCAGATTGTTGAACGTGTTTTACATTCTGTCTTTTCCATTGCTAATATTATATGGGGATAACAAGCTTAAGGAATTTAACTTTTTTTTTCTCTGTATTTTCATCTTCTGATTTCTAAATTGTTTGTATGTTCGTAACAGAAAAAAATGTTTGATTCAAACGAAATCAATGTTGGAACAACAACTGCTACAGTACCATCTACTGCATCTTCAAGTCGTGTAAATGCTGCACCTGCAGTTCCACCGGCAGAAAAACATGCAAAATTTGCCCGTGTTGACTTTAAAAGGTGGCAGTAGAAGATGTTATTCTACTTGACTACCCTAAGCCTACAGAGATACATTAATGAGAATGTTCCTGTACTGGCTGAAGGAACTCCAGATGATGAACGACTCATGGTGACCGAAGCCAGGAGGCACTCAAATTTTCTATGTAAGAACTACATTCTGAGTGGCTTGCAAGATGATCTGTACAGTGTGTACAGTAACATGAAGACTTCCAAGGAACTCTGGGATGCTTTGGAAAAGAAGTACAAAACTGAAGATGCTGGAATGAAAAAATTTATTGTGGCAGAGTTCCTGGACTATAAGATGGTAGACAGTAAAGTTGTTGTTACCCAAGTTCAGGAATTGCAGGTTATAATTCATGATCTCCTTGCAGAAGGTATAATTTTATCTAATATTTGGTTTGAATATATGAAATTGGTTCTTAATACTCACACAATCTTTAATGTAGGATTGGTTGTGAATGATGTTTTTCTAGTGGCAGCAATCATTGAGAAGTTACCCCACTTTGGAAGGACTTCAAGAACTATTTAAAGCATAAACGCAAGGAGATGACTGTTGAAGATCTCATCGTACGTTTGAGAATTGAAGAGGACAACAAAGCGGCAGAAAAAAGGTCACTGAAAAATTCAATAATAGCAGGGGCAAATATTGTTGAAGGACCAAATGTCAAAAAGAGAAAAAAGGCATTTGGACCACAAAGCAATTCGTCTAAAAAGAGATTTAAAGGTATTGTCATAACTGTGGGAAGATTTAACACAAAGTTGTTGATTGTCGCTCTTCAAAGAAGCAAAAAAAAAAAAAAGAATCATCCAAATATGATTGAGACGAATGAAGAAGTAGAGAACTTATGTGTCATGTTGACTCAATGCAACTTGGTAGGAAACCCCAAGGAGTGGTGGCTTGATTTTGGAGTCACTTCACATGTTTGTGCAGTCAGAAGTATTTGCAACATATGCCCCTGCTGCACCTGATGAGACCATTTACATGGGAAATTCTTCCACAGCAAAAGTTGAAGGTTATGGCAAAGTATGTTTAAAGATGACGTCCGGCAAGGTGGTGACTCTAAACAAAGTCTGTCATGTTCCAGAAATGAGGAAGA
>JBCEWC010015334.1:0-13793 GCA_038996855.1 Solanum aculeatissimum
CTAATTTCTATAGCCCACAACTCAATGCAATGAAATACTTCAAGAATTAAAGAACCCATAATCAAAGAAAGCTAAAAAATCATAAATTAAAGAGTAGGGTTCTTGGGTCTTAATGGATGGAAGGAAATCCATGAATCAAACCCACATACCTAGAGATTAACCACAAGAATTGAAGAATTTACCAAGCAAGATGATCTTCCTCAATTTTCTTCAAGCTTTCATCAATGGAGGCCAAGAGAGTTGAGAGAATTGTAAAATGGATTGAAGAGTGTTAGAATGGATGAAAATGGTTTAGGGTTTGATTTAGGGGGTTTAGGAGACCATAGAAAGCCTAAAAGGGGCATAGGATCTAATTAAATTATGAAATAATCATTAATGAAATGGACTAATTAACTAAAACAGAGTCTCATGGAAGGGCTACAGTGCCTATCAACAGGTACACGGTCCGTGTACTAGATCATGAGACAACATTGGATTGCCTCTTCGGCTTGAACTCTCGGGGGACTTTTTGGATCACTTCACGGGGGGTCTCATGGACCGTGTAGCTACACACAGACTGTGTACTGGTCCATGGAGCACACTTGGTCTGGAGTCCATCCCTGAAACCTTGCCAACTTTCTACCCCACTTCACGGGACCTCTCACGGCCCGTGAAGAGTCTCATGGACCGTGGGGTGGTCTGTGGGACTTGACTTGGTCCATGGACTGGACCCTGACCTCCAAGAGCTCACTGGACCACCACATGAGCACCCCCATGGACAGTGGACCTTCACACGGTCTGTGGTCCAACCCTTAACCTATGTCCAGAACCTTGTTTCCAGCGTTCTTCCAATTACGGGTAGTCTCACTGTTTTGGACATAACATTCTCATACGAACTCCGAATTGAGTGAAACTAGTTGCATTGTCAAGATAACTCAGAGAGCTTCAATTTGATATATATTAGTCCACACAGTTCATCCCGTACCAAAAGTTATGATCTTTCAAATTACACTGCCCAACCGGTCCCATAACTTCACAAAAAGATCTGTTTTGAATCCGGCCACTTAAATTCAACCCATGGCTATCAAAATTCAACCACGACTAGTTTAACACTAACCTTGACCAATCATTACAAAGTTCAAAATTTTTTGAATCATTACATCAGCCCACGGTTCATCGGCCCATTTGAGATTTTGAGAAAAGTGGGTGAGGTTTCCTGTGTGTTGGCATTAACCCCCAAATTATCAGTAGTTTATCCTATTTTTTATGTCTCCATGTTTCGTAAATACATACTGGACGAGTCTCATATGATTTTTTATGATTCTGTGGAATTGGGTCTTGATTTGAAATATGATAAGGAGCTAGTGGCTATTTTAGATAGATAGGTCAGGCGTCTTAGTACAAAGGAGATCACTTTGGTGAAGGTTTAGTGGCATCATCAGCCAATTGAGGAGGCGACTTGTAAGACAAAGTCTGACATGTATACCAGATATCCCCGCCTATTTAAGGTTTCAAGTACTTTTTTTTTTTATGTTCGAGGACAAACATGATTTTTAGTGGTGGATGATGTAATGACCTTAACAACCATTTTTAAAATCTCTGCGAATATCCCTATTTAACCCTGGTGTTACTTGATTAGCTTGTGTGGTTGGTTTTGGGTAAAAGTCAAAAAGTTGAGGACTTTGTGAGTTTTTTAGTTTTAAGGCTTAAGTTGTTCTAAAAGTTATTTTTGATGCCATTTGAAGTTTTAGGTCTCAGAATAGAATTTCGTCAATTCTGTCAGTTCTAGAACACGGAAATTGGTCTAGGAGAAATGTTGGAATCAGATTTGGAGTCTGTATATTAAATTGAGGTCTTAAGTTGGAAAAGTTAGTTTAGAATGAGTTAGGTTAGACTTTGGTCATCATTTTGAGTTCAGGGTGCTCAAATTGAATTTTTGATGATTTTATTGGATTGGAGAGGTGATTTTATGCTTCGGGGGTCCCAAGGTTAATTTGGTATTTTTGTGTCCTAAACTAGTTTAGTTGTGTTTTATTGAGTTCTGAGTCAAGGAGACCTCGAATTCAATTTTTGATGGGTTTATTGATTTCCAAACCTCAAATTTAGTAGGGTAGCATATATGATTTATGTGTAGTGGATTCCAAATAAATCTCGAGAGACCTTTTCATGAAAAAATATATGTTGGTAAATTGTTGGTTCTGTTACAAGTCACTTCTCCGTGTCTGCTACCACGTCATCTGTGTTTGCGAAGGTCCTGTGCTTAGATCTCCGCATTTGTGTGAGAGGGTCCACAATCGTGAAGTAGACACTTGGGACACCTCCGCATTCATGAGACTTCTTTCCAAATTCACGAAGGATTGGGAGGTTATTCTCTGGGTTCGCGGATGGGTGTCCTCATTCATGGAGTTCATTAAATGACTGAACAGTGTTTCATCGGGAAAACACCCATTTTTTTATTTTTGAACTTCAAAAGCTTGGGTGGGCCAATTTTAAAGGAAATCTTGCGAGAAAAATGTTTGGGTAAGCATTTTTAACTGAAAAACCTTGAATTTCCATTACTTACTCTGTGATTTTAGCCCCAAATTTCTTGGTTTTAATTCCTAATCTCATGATTTTCAAGAACCCTTGACTTGAGAAGAAATGATGATTTCTACCTCATTTTTCACTCATTTTTTATGGGATTTTAACCTATGATTTTCATTTTTCATATAGAACATGATTCTACACTCAATTTCCAAATTCGAAGTTTCCAGATTTCATCAATTTTTAGATGATTTTAGCCCTGACCCTAATTATGGTAAAATAGGTATCGATAGATTGTTTTTGATGTGTAGATTGTATATTTTATAGTGGTTTGACAATGCAGAGTCAATTTTTGTGAGTCAATCTTCCAATTAGTGTGTTCGTGTGCAGTTTGGCCTCGAAGTAGGTTTAGCTAATCTTTTTTCGGATTGAGTAGTGTAATTGAATATTCGCGTGCTATAATCTAGAAGACAGGATCATATCATGTGTATATGCTGTGAATTATTGACGTGATGCCCATATGGAGGTTCTTATTTGACTTATGATTGACTTAGAAGCATGGATGTATGTTATATTGTGATTGTGACTTATGGAAAGAGGTGTACATGTGTTTCATGATTAAGGACTATGGTTATTGCCGAGATTTATATACATATATATGAAAATGGTTAACTTAATGAAATTGGTGTGATTTGGAGATTTTTAATACCTATTATAATTGTGATGATGAATATTATTCTTGTCTTACATATCATTTGAATGCACTCTCATACTGCATACTGTAACACTTGGGAACTCTCAAAGTTGTGGAATTACCTGGTTGTAAGAAAATAAGACACCTTTACATCTTTGTATCTTGAGTCCCTAACCAAGGCAATTTTAAGGCAGGATAGTAGATACATTATGATATGTGACAACCCTTGACCAGGAGGAGGTGGCAAGGAGATATGAGATATTGTGATTGAGGTATATGGTTTGCATGGTTCTCATGGGTCCTGCCTGGAAGCACAACTTCGGCAGGTGTATACGACAGATTGTACAACAGTCTTAATTCCATCCTGCATTACATACATTGCATTTTCATTAACATCGTGGCACTACTAAATTTGAGTGAAACATTGCATCATGAATTGTGTTTATTCGTTACTATACTATATGATGTGTAGTGATATATGTATATTGGTGGCATCTTGTTGGACTGGTTTTCCTAGTGTAGGTGGATGTTCCTAGTTTATTTCTTAGTTTATCCAATCCTCTTTTTTTAATCGATTAAATCTATTGGGTACATCTTATGTGTACTCACCTCTACTTTTCTCCCCCACAACATCTAGTCAGGGACTACCATGTGGCGGTTGAGTTTAGGTTGCGCAGTGCTTCCACTTCCATTTAGTAGTGAGGTTGAGGACCTCGAGTCCCTATTAGATGTTACTTTTAAGTATTGGTAGTCTTTATTGTGAATATGAGACTATTACTTCTTTTCAGTAGTAGTTTAGATACTCTTTTATACTTGTGACATCAGGTCTTGGTGATGCATTTTCGTTTCTAACCATCATTAAAGCTATTATTACTGTTTATTTGAGTTTTATGGTCTTTTAGTCTTGATCCATTTTCGAGTCATGACCGTGGGGGATGATAGAGTTAAAGCATATGATAACATATAAGAAAATAATTAGTATAAACGCTTCCCATTTTAAAAGATAAAAACAAAGACATATAACATTTTTTTCTTTTAGTTCCTTATACATTCGCTATGAGTTTTTATTTGTAAACATTATATCAAGTACATTTTCTTACATAATTATACATAAAAAAAAATTTATATCATTAATGATAAATTTATTTTATTAACTCTTAAGAATGATATGAATTCAATTGTACCTCAGTACGGTATATTAATTATCGTAATTTTAAGTTATTTCAAGCTTCAGTCAAGGCCATAATAGTACAGAAAGGAAACATAAATATTATATTAAAATTTTCACTTGAAATTGTCGAATTAATCTCATATTGCCAATGTAAGTGTTTCCACAAGTCTCTTGACAAATAATAGTATACTTGTCCGGAATCGAAGATGAAAGGCAAACTCAGTCTTATTTTAGAGCAATCATTAAAAATAAGGGCATTTTTTATTCATTTTTAAGCCAAAAACGTAACAAAAGTAAAACCAACTTATTTTAAATTATTTTAGAATACATTTGACTATATTTTCCTTTTCCTAAGTAGAATTCTTTTAAGTAAATGAGATGTTTAAGCTAACGATAAGTAATGAGTTAGACAAATACTTTTATGATTAGGATTATCAAACATACTTTTTAACGGATACGAAAAACTTTAAAAGACAGATTATGTTTTTGAGTCTCGGCAATTTCTCAACTTATAAAAAAATTGGATTTGTAAGAAAAAAGAAAGGTAAGAAGTGCTGCTAATTAATGGGAGGGGCTGTTAGAATCCAATTATTTTAGTCCATTTTCCACCCTTTAATCAAAAGATTTTATAAGGACTTCCTCTTCCATGTTCACTGTTCCACTCACCTTAAAACTTCAAAAAATCTTTAGTAGCAATTAAGTCGCTTGGGTTGTGCTTTGCAGAGAAGATTAAAGTATTTTGTAGAACAAGAATGGAAGTTTTTCACATGGCCGGTTAGTGATTGCTTAGTCAACTACGTTGGCAGCAAATGTGACGGCTAATTTTATAGCACATTCATTCACGTGCCAAAGTGGATGTTACGATGTCAACTCTATTGGCATCTAATATCTTTTGATGATTTCATTTGCAGAAAAAATCAAAAAGTAAAAGTACATGGACAACGCACAAGATAATTGAAGTAACTTACCAGAAAAAGGAAAAGAGAAAAACAAGAGTGATCCCAAGAGATCATATCCCTGATTGATGCAAATCATATCATGGAAAGAAGGAAAGATATCAGTCAAGCTGGGGAAAGATATCAGTCAATCTGGATTGTCACAAATCATATCTTGGATAGAAGGATTGATATTTGTCAAGCTGGATTACTGCAAATCATAACTTGGATGGAAGGAAAGTATCCAGTCATGTTGGACTCATCCCCAATCAAGGATTCTATAATATCCTTGATTGGATGAAATCTCTTGGGTCAAGGATCCTCCAAACGTTCATTTTTTGGAGGCCTCTTAAAGCAACTATCTTCCCCGCAATTAAGATAATGCTTGCGAAAGAGAATTGTTCTAGCATGAAGCACTACTCATCTACTCAATACAAACATTGTACTCCCTATGTGAACAATTGTAAAGAAAGAGAGAAAAGTTAGACCTTCTAGACTAGACTTTCCTGAGAAAGGTTGAGTGTCTAATATGCGCATCAATCTTAGTGAAAATAAAACTATTTGTAATCCATTACTCTTTTTTGAGCTTCAAAGGAACCCTTTGTGACCCAAGGGGATTGGAAGTAGGCACCACATAGGTGTTCCGAACTAGTATAAAAATCGCTTGTTGTCATTTTTATTAGTTATCTGTCTCTGCTAATTTACTGTTCAGTATCAGTCGATTGACAAACCAAGTTAGTCAACTGTTCAAAATTTCAATTCACCCTCCTCTTGACTATTAATTGGTATCAGAGCAGGTCTCACGTACAAGTCTTCTCTTTCTTCTCTAACATGTGCTATGCAGGATATGCAGGAAATCCTCACCAAAATTCTTCAACTTAGTAAAGGACTCTGACACTGATTTGGAAAAACTGCGTATAAATATTGATGCACTAAAGAAGGAAGGAGTGTGTTCTGTCAACAAACTCATCAAGTAAGTTAACTCGCTAAACACTAGAGTCAACTCTTCCAATAATAATCTTGCAGTCTCTATTCAAAATACCTATTCAACCTTCTCCACCAACACTCAGAAATCCTATGATACCTTCTGCAGAAATGTGTTCAACACTCTAAAATACTTTTTAGGCCGTCAGTAGTTTTTGCTTTTGTTCAAGACAATTTCTTTTGCTCTGTAGTATTGGGGTCTGATCTCCCCGAATTTATCTTCTTCTGACTCTAAGGCGCACTGTCTTTTCTCTGAACTTATGCTTGTGATGCCTTCCTTTTTTATTATGCCAAGGGGGAGAAATTATAAATTATGATCATGCATGCTTGATTATGTGCTTATGCTTGTACGAGGTTGTGTTTTGCTTGCTCTGTTGTTCTTTGTGTTCTGCTTGCTCTGTTGTTCTCTTTTAGAATTAAGTGCATGGAGACGACTGACTAAAGCACATAGTCAAGGGGAGTCACCAAATTGAAATAGGGAAGTAGCCATAGAACACACTAAAAATGTCATCACCAAAAAGAGGGAGATTATTGGCATTTAATATCTTTTGATGATCTCATTTGCAAAAAAAATCAAAAAGTAAAAGTACATGGGCAACCTACAAGATAATTGGAGTAACCTACCAGGAAAAGAAAAAGAGAAAAACAAGAATGATCTCAAGAGATCATATCCTTGATTGGTGCAAAACATATCGTGGAAAGAAGGAAAGATATCAGTCAAGCGGGATTGCCATAAATCATATCTTGGATAGAAGGAATGATATCTGTCAAGCTGGATTGTTGCAAATCATAACCTGGGCGGAAGGAAAGTATCCAGCCATGTTGGACTCATCCCCAATCAAGGATTCCTTAATATCCTTGATTGGATGAAATCCCTTGGGTCAAGGATCCTCCAAATGTCCATTTTTTGGAGGCCTCTTATAGAAACTCTCTTTCCCGCAATCAAGATAATGCTTGCGAAAGAGAATTGTTCTAGCTTGAACCTCTACTCATCTACTATTGTACTCCCTGTGTGAACAATTGTAAAGAAAAAGAGAAAGCTATTTGTTGTGCATCAGACTTGGTGAAAAGAAAACTATTTGTAATCTATTACTCTTTTTTGAGCTTCAAAGGAACCCTTGGGGATTAGAAGTAGACACCACATTGGTGTTCCGAACCAGTATAAAAATCGTTTGCTGTCATTTTTATTATTTATTTGTCTCTGTTAATTTACTGTTCAGTATCAGTCGACTGTCAAACCAAGTTAGTCAGCTGTCCATAATTTCAATTCACCCCCCTTTTGACTATCAAGCTCTGCCTCCACAGGCCAGTACTTAAAGCTTATGTTGCTTGGACTCTCCATATATACTTTCACATTTATGGGATCCTCCAAAAATACAAGTTGAAGGGTATTTTTAAAAAAGTCTCCATATATACGTTCACATTTATGGGATCCTCCAAAAATACAAGTTGAAGGGTATTTTTAAAAAGGTCTAGCAACATACCATAAAACACAAACGGCAAGTTGAAGGAAAGAAAAAGGAAGACAACTTTAGCATATATTTTAAGCAATCCCCATCAAACACACAACTATTATTTTCTAGGGCCAACAATAGCTCTCGCATGAAAAACAAGAGCATATAAGAAAGGCTCCAAAATGACCTAAAAACATACATAAAGTATGTTATGTAACTGAAGTGGTCAAGTCACGTTTTATACACAAGATGACATCTTTTGAAGCCATTGTACAAGAGGAAAACATAAGAGTTACGGGATAATAATAAAAGAATCGCTTCAAGTAAATCCTAGTATATAGAGAGAGCCTCACTGATTTAGACTAGTGATAACAATAGCAACTGATCACGAAGTTCAACGTTTATAGCCTCCCCTGTTCCCATCTTGAAAATCAACCATCATATGTTTTGGTTGATTTGTTAGATTTCCTCCTTAACACAACAATCCAGGTAACCACTTCCAAAAATAGGGCGATTGCTCCTAACACAACTACTATGCCAATATATGCAGACCTCCATTTTGTCGCTGGATCTAGTATGTCGAGACCTTTGAATACATTAATCAAGCTGAGGATAAGCATTGAATAGCCGACGCCGTGATGGTAGATATTCCAGTATAATCTGTACTTATGGTCCTTCTTCGGCCTCAACAACAAGGCAAAAACCTACAAACAAGAGCAAGATCAACATGACAGAAAACTAAGTAAACAGCAATCATCCCAATTAGTATTTATCTGTTCAAAGAATTTGCCTATCTAAGGTCCATGTAACAAGTTTCTGGGAAGTAAAGATTAGCTTCAATAGCATAGGTGATATATAGAATAGCTAAAGGTAATAATGATTCAGGTCTCAGGAATACAGAAGCATTACCTGCAATGTTGCGAGACAGAAAAGTGCAATCCCAATATTACGATGGACATCATATGTGATACCCTTTGATTCACTTCCAAGCTTAAGACCAGTTGCCCAACCAGCAACTCCAATAACATAAGCAGAACATTGGCAGGAAACATGAAGATAAAACCATGCCGGATCAGCAGACTGGAAAGTTCTCATGTACCTCGCAATGATGATCCCCACAGGAAACAGAAACCCCCAACTAATAGCATTAAGGACTCCATGGATCTGCAGTAAAGTTACAAAACATTAAAGCACTTTGAGATAATGGATCCACCATCAACTAGTGATGATACCCCCCAAAAAGAATCACATAATAGTATACAAATTGAAAATCACAAAATGAATTTTCGATACTTCCGACCAAGCAATCTGCTATCACTAATTTTTATTCTGTAATTATTGCAGGATGTACTACCAATTCGATAAAAAAAAAACTTTTTATTTTATAACAATTCAAGAAGCATCAGTTGAATATTCAGTAAAAGCTAATACCCTTTCAAGATCCTAGGAACAATACATTATTTCTGAGCGTAAAATCTTTGTTGGATCCCCTTAAATCTTATCCCGCAAATGATATGTACTACTCCCCTGAACATGAAAAAGGCAAATATAAACAAAAGCTAGCGACAAAAAGGGAAAACGCTCAGCAAGTGCTATCTGAAATATGAACTGGTTTTTATCCGAGTATACATACCATACGACACACCCATGAAAAAAAAAATCTGTGCTTGCTCAAAAATTCAAAAATAAAATAAAATAAAATAAATTGACCAGCTTGGTCCATCCTTATGTTATAGTTTACGGTTAGATCAACAAGCAGTTATATTAGAGTTAAAGCCGGGTCTGAAAAACTCACATTTTTCCTATTGACCCTAGAATCGCCAGAAGCGCCGGTTTGGCTTTCTCCACTTAACAGATCAAGGGTTCCTTTAGAGTTCAGATTAGCGGGCTGAAAACTATGTCTTGCGGGAAAAGCATCGGTAACAGAGGGTCCCACTTGCCACACATGATTCAACGTCGTTTTCCCATTTTCTGGCAGCACAAGCGTCGCAAACAACCGCATTAATTCGCCGGAGAACTCCGCCGCAGTCTCTTTAACGTCGAACCACAATTTTGACGACTCCTTAATAGAAGAATAACTTGAAATATCATACGTCTTAACCACCATTTGGCCTTTGGAATTCTTGAATGCAAACAAAGTTTGCGCCCCAACCATACCGTCAGAGTTCGGATTAATAGCCCACGCAATCCATCCGTCAGGTTTGTCCGGAGGTGCGACGAATGCGACAGAAAGAGTGGAATTGGAAGCATCATATGTCCAATGAAGGAATGATTTGAGCGCAGGAAGATCGTTACAACGAGCGTAAACCTTGTTGTTGGTGAATTTCTGTGACGAACATGTTTGGGACAATGACGGGGAGATTAGAGACGCAATGATAAGAAAAACAGCAAAGGAAATGGCCGGGGACGACATCGGGACCGGAGATTTACAGTTGTCTGTCGGACTTTTGCAACAAGATTCCGACGATTGTGGGAAAAATATATTCAGATTTCAGAGAAAGCGGAGTGTACGGGAGCCTCCAAATTTGGAAGGCTATAAATGTTTTTCCGGAATATAGTTTTTTAACCCTACCAAGTGTACAGTGTATACCCTTATATTGATATGCTTTTAATTTCTTTTTACATTCTGCAAATGTAGCCAGGAAGGGTATCTTCGGAGGGCGTAATTGGAATTGACGTAATTGGAATGGACATAAAATAGGATCGTAATTATTATTTTACTAATTACATAGTTTAATAATTATTATATGTTTGAACTATTTATTTGTTACAATATTGTATTGTAATTATAAGTTTAATTATATAGGTTATGTTAATTTTTAAAAATAAAAATTTAAAATTTATATTAGACAAATAAGAATATTTATAAATAATATTAAATTAAATATTTAAGAGATATATTGTCTTTTGAAAATATATACATATAAACATATTTTTTAACTAATATTGTAAAAATAAATTAATTTATATTTTTCAAATTAGTATATTTAAAAAAAATTAATCATAAAAATTAAAAATACAAGTTTTATACTAACATATAAAATGCAGTGTTTGACAAAAATATAAATATTATAAATATAATATCATAGCAAAATTAATAAATATTTGATAAAAAAAATAATCTATCAAATCTAACTAAAAAATAAATGCCTCATAATGTAAAATATCAAGTCATATACTACCAATACAAATGAAATTAAAAAATATAACATAAGTTTTATATTCAAAATAAATAAATTAACATAATACTGCTAGGTCAGATTTCAACATAAAGTACATAAATATGATTTAAAGGAAAACGTAAATTTATATTTCTTACGTGAATCTCAAAGTTGTCATTACTGCTTAACTGGGCATAGATGAGACGAAAAAAAATCTGAAAATCAGTTATGTAGTAGATGAAAATTTGTCACCAATGATGATTTGGAGCGATACGTGTGTTAGATTGTATATCGAAGTGAGGAGAAACGAGCCTGGATTTTCAATGTATCCATTATGCATTGATAGTTCTAATAAGGTTAGTGATGAACTACAATCATTCGATCTTTTATCTGGTGAAATTATTTGTATAGAAGGTACAACAAATGATGTCAAAGCCCTTGCGGTGGTTGAATCCATAATTGATGATCTTTTGTATATTTTTGAGTTGGAAGTTAATAATTACATAGCTGATTCAAATAGTATAGAAGTGAAGGAGAAGTAACTATATAAGGATAAGGCTACACTTGTCTTAGTAATGACAAAGTATAAGATCGAGCATAACTTCAATTTCAAAGTTAAGAGATCTGATAGTAAGAGATTCGTACGTTCTAGTTTATTGTTAATGTGACTGATACAAATTTGAATTATTTTTTTGGAAGAATCTGTATATTCATACATTAATTTTCAAAAACAAAATACACTAAGGAGCCGTTTGGTAAGAGGGATTAGTTATGGATTAGGGGAATGTATTTGTTAATACTATGTTTGGCAGAAATTGAACCTATGTATTAACTAATCCATGTATTAGTTAATACCACTGTCACGACCTGGAAGGGGGCCTAGATGTGAGATGGCGAGAGAGAACCCGAAAGTCTTTGATCAAGCCATCATAGCATCATCACACACATCATCGGTTCGGAAGTGCGGAAGTAAACACATAACAAGTAAGCTCTAAGGGAAAACGGGGCTTTGGACTCAAGCTATGGGGGGCACACCGGGGTTATGGGAATTTCCACATAAGAACATAATAAATACACAATCCCAACATCAAGTCATAAGCATAATCAATACCATTTCCATAATCAAGGCATATAAAGCATAACATTTCAAGAGTAAATATTCAACAATTATAATCCAACGTACAAGAGTTTAGTTTGTCCAACAAGCCTCTACATAGATAAGTGAGGCCTCGACATAGTTTGAGGCTCACCCTCAATACATAAGTAAGATAAGTAAAAGCAACACTAGCTAGATAGAAAGTGGTTATTGCCCTTGAATAAAAGGGCTCACCACAAGAAAAAGTCTTCAAGATGATCACACGTCATCCGGTGGAAGGTAAACGCCTTCTCCGGTCCCTACATGGTTAGAACATGTAGACAAAGAGTATGGGTTAGCACATAATATGTACTAAGTATGCGGGCATGCAATACATATGACAATATAGTATGACCCAACAACATGGTGAGGGGACGAGTGATACGAAAAGAGTGCACGTAGCCAACGAGTAATATAACAATATGCTATGTCATGATGCATGAGATGTAATCCTATGATCATAATATAGCAGGGATGTAACCTCAACCAACAACGGAGGATACCCGAGCGAGTTACTACCTGAATCTGGACTATTTGCCAAGTAGATCCCTAGTCAACCCTTCAACTAGGGGATACATAACAAGTCAATCCCTATCTAGGGAGATAAACCCATGGTGGCACATGGTTTGACGAAAAGGAGTATGGACCCTTGGAGATATTCCACCCCGACTCCAATCCCTCGGTACTAAGTCTCATCCCACGGGAATACATATACATACATGCACTTCAAATCGGAAAACTTACATTCTTTTCAAATCATGCATCATTAGTCAAAACCAAAACCATTGATCAAATCAAGTTCATGCTTAGGCCCAAGGCCAACAAGAGTTTCCAAAATCATTCTCATAATCATTCCATATCAATGCAATAAGAGTAGCCCATCTATATAACTTATCATATCAAGCCTTCATAAAATAACAAAGTGGTGTAAGCATCCATAATGCTCAAAGAGCCATAACGGAAAGACTTTGTGATCACAAGCCTTAACATATCATATCATAACAAGAGTTTCATCATAATCATCTTCAATGCATATGCCATGAATGAGGAACAAGTGCATGGGTAATGAAATTCAAACTTTAAATTACAATTCAAGAGGTACTTCACCATAAACATGAGAAATTCCATATTTAAAGCATAATGCAATTTACCCATGCATAATTAAATCATAAAGGGACATGCACATTGATCCTTCAAGAGTTTCCATGAACATTCATAAAATTCAAACTTAAATCATGATTAAATCATCTAATTTCTACAACACATAATCCCAATCAATTAAATAATTCAAAATTTAAAGAACCCATAACTTGAAGAAACTTAAAATCATAAATTAAAGAGTAGGGTTCTTGGGTCATCATGGATGGAAGAGAATCCATGAATCAAACCCACATACCTAGAGATTAACCACAAGAATTGAAGAATTAAGCAAATAAGGTGATCTTCCCCAACCTTCTTCAAGATTTCAACAATGGAGGTCAAGAGAATTTAGAAAATTTTAAAGTGTAATAGAGAGTGTTTTTTTTTTTGGGGAAACAGGCCTATGCCAGGAGGACCCCATCCTCTTGGACGGCCAGGGGTTGAGCAACACCCCCAAGCTTTATTATAAATAAAAATAAAAGTATAAAAAAGGAGGGGGGCAAGACCTGACCTCCGCCTAAGATGGTACATAAGTCGTCTAACCTTCTAAGATTAGCCAACTTATCCCCATTCTATACAAGATGCAATCCTAGGAGCTATATGCCTAAGAGAGGACT
>JBCEWC010015335.1:0-13793 GCA_038996855.1 Solanum aculeatissimum
GGATCAACAGTGCCTTCAAACTCTACTCCACCCATTTTCCTCATTTTCTCAAAGTTTATCCCATTAGGATCATGCATTGCTTCAGCCATGTGGTGGAAAAATTTAGCCATTAGTTGGAAAGCAGGATTCATTACCTGAGTACTATGGGTCATATGAGGATGTGACCTGGGTCTTACACCCTGTTGGTTTCCCACTTCAGACCCACTAGTGCGGGGGACGTATGGACCCGAGAGATGTTCGTCAAGCCGTTCTAGCGCACGAGGTTGGGAATAAGAATTATTTGATTCTTCCCGTGTTGCTTTCATAGGTCTATTAGAGGAAGAAGTCATAATTTAATTCCTTCAAAAGGGAAGATCACATTGCATTAGGGACATGTACATGATGCATATGCACTCTACAAGTATAAAAATAGTATAAATCAGATACATAAAGAAATAACATAACTTGGACCTTTTACAAAATACAAAAAGTATACAAGTAGTTCACATCAAAAGTCCTAGAATCACAAGTCTGGGCTTTGATACCAACACTTGTGGCAACCCTCGTGAGAGGATGCCACTACTGTAAATTTTAGGCTTACATAATACTTGAAAAATATTAAGAGTTTAATACGCGACATATTAATCATAATTGAATAATGAATTTATAATAATTAAAACTAGTTTATGGCGTAAGCACCTTTCAAAATAATTTAAACCAATATCTTGCTAGATGTTTTTCTACATTACCCATACTACTACAGTACATGCTACAAATTATTACCATATTAAAATACCGAGGCATAAAACTTATTAACTTTTGGTTCATACAATCGCCTCAAAATAATTGATAATTTAATATAAAAGAAAGTTTGTTGCCTTCAAACCAACTAAACAACCCAAAACATTAAGTTCCAAACCGCAGTTTCATAAGTTACACTAGCATTCCAAATATACATATACTTATGCAGCATGAGAATCATGTGCATGTCCCAAAACTACTACGATATATATATGTCTAGATGTAAATGATGCCACTATGTATGTCACTTCTGAAGTTGTATTGTGAAGTCCAGGAGATGGGATTCAGGTTTTGTTGGAGATGTTCAGGGTAGCTAAGGGTTGAAAAGTTGTTTTTAGTGGATAAAGATATTGGAATTTGAGCTTAAGGTAGGTGTTTAAGATAGTAAGGTAGGTTCACTTTTACTTTGGTTTTGCATCTATCCAAATTTGGTAGTTTTAGTGTGGTTTGGATTTCCTCAGGTGATTCTGGTAACTCCAGGTACTTTTGGTTTAGTTGAATGGGGACTGGTGATAAGGAAGAACTTAGAAGTGTTTTTGATGTTTTAAAGTAAGTTTGATATTTTCTTCTAGGTCGGAGTCCTATCTTGGCATTGTTCACTTTATGAGGGTGCCTATAGGTTTGGCAAAGCAAGGGGACCTAACATCCTCATCTTTTCTTGCTTGAGGTTATGACTATCATTGACTTTTAAGGATGAAAATTCTTTTAGTAGTAGATGTTGTAATTACCCTCCAGGTCATTTTCTTTGCTCATTAACATTTTCAGTATTTAGAGCTTTTCTATAGCGACCCAAGTGATTTATGACTTGCTGGAAACTGATAGTCAGTCACCCAATTGTTTGTTCAATGTATATATCCATTTTGTGTTTTAGAGTTTGAACTATTGACTTTGGTCAAAACTTTAGGAAGATGGCCATAGAATGTGATTCTGAAGGTTCCATCAATCTATAATGGTTATTTTAGGCTAGGAGTATGGTTGATTAAATATTTTAGGCTATTGATACGAATTTATTCCATTGGGAATTTTATCCTTCAAGCATTTTTCCTAAGTTTGAATTTAGTCAACATTCTTGAAAATCACACTCAAATGAGAATTCCATCAGCACAGTAAGCTTTGGAATATCGATTTTGGTCTAGAATGATCTTTTATACGTATCTCAAGGCTTTTGATCTCATTCTGAGCCCCTTGTGGATTTTGGTTTAAAATGGTGCTTAGGTATGGAACCGATTTTTATCAAAATGACCTCTGTTAGAAATTTGAACTGTGCCATTAAGTTCGAATAACTAAATTTGAGGGGGTAGCAAAGTTGGCTTGCATGCATGGGGTTCTGCACAAATCCCGAGCATCCTATCAAAAAGAAAACCAATTGATGTGCATCAGTTAGTGCTGTTGTTTTTTTTCTTCGCATTCGCATGCCAATGGCCGTAGTCATTAAAGGTTAGTATCTAGACCTCCGTGATAGCAAGGCCAATGGTCGCGATCGCGAAGAGGCAGGTAACTTTGCCTCGATGATTGTGTGAGCCTGGACGTGATCGTGATGCAAGGGATAGTTGTTTTCATGTTCGTGTGGCATATGGCTATAATTGTGATGTGTTATTTGATTTGGACTTTTAATTTAAGACCATACATGACTTCCCCTGACCCCCTTTTCCTTCTTTGTGATTTTGGTTGCTATAGAGCCCTATTTTGGAAAATTTGAATTACATTGGGTTCATGTGGATCGTGGATACATGTTGGCATGTTCTGAAAAGCATACAAGGAATTGTTTTGAGGTAATATTTACCCTATAGAGGTTTCCCTAGCTTAATTTAAATCGTTAATGGTGATTTTAATTATTGGAATGATTTTTCCTTTCTGAGCATTAATTTGTGTCTCATTTTTAGATACAATCTTCTTGAATCATATAAAACTTATTTATGAAGTCAATTTTGGGATTTTCATCATGAGTCCCACAATCTTGTTTCAGATCAAATTTTTAGTCTTTTTTGAAAGTGCAATTTTGGCGTCAAAAAATTCATATTGACGAGGTGATTAACATTTTGATAGCATGGCAACATTTGGAGGAGGTGATTCAGACGTGGAAAGCTACCGTAAAGTAGACATGGAGCGTGCATGTTTAGCTTCGGGTTTGGATATGACCTATTATCTTTTAGATTGTGCTTCATAAGATATTGTTTAGCATAAATTTCATGTGGTTTGGATTGTATGTGATGGGTTGGGTTTCGTTCCTTCATCCTTATTTTCGTTGTTTCCGTTTGAGCCTTAGGTTAAGATAAGTCTTATAAAATTCTTAGTTTAGTTGCAAATTGTTGTCCTTGACATAGTATAGGCTTTATTTCTATTTAGTCGGCTTGTTCAATGTTTTTGGGTAGTAGGTGAGATTAGTCCTTTAGAATGTGCTTGGGTTGACCTTTAGTTATTATAGCCACTCCTTGCGAGAAATTTCTAAGTTTTAGTATCCTTTGTTAGTGGAGAGATTATGATGTAGCTTGGTGTAATGGCATTCATCCAGTTAGGCTTATCAGTTAATGTTTACCTTATTAGAGGACTAAGTACTAGACTCATCTATGTTTTCTCTATACTCGTTTGGTGGGGTTAGTTGTGCTTATGTTCTTGGGGTAGTATTTTTAGTTAGATTTAGAAGTTCTTGAACACCTGATTCCTTATACTTTCCTCCTTTATTACAAAATTAGAGCTGATATTCCCTTGGCTTCATTGAGTTTATGGAGTATATTTGAGCCCTAAGGCCTGATCAAAGATCAATTGTATTTTCAGGTTGTTTTTATGCTCTAGAAGTGAGGTACTTATAGTAATACTTTGTATATGATTATGTGTGTTGGTTAAATATAGATGATGGCTTGCATTTTAATGGTTACTCATTCCATGCATGATCGTAATACGACCTTGGGTGCATGCATTGGTTCTTGACATTGTTTGGAGAAAATCGAACGTTTACCCAAACTTTTTTTATATTGATTTTTTAAATAGGTGTCATACTATCTTTACTACTTAAAATTTGAACTAGAGGCTTCTAGGATGTGCTCGTTATATTTTCTTGCTTGGTTGGTGAGTTCTCGACCCTTTCTATACTGATTTGGCTTATTTATCTTTGGTCATCATGACGGATGGATATCAGAGGATTGAGTATATTAATATATGACATGGATCGGGATGATATAGTATATCCAAACCCCTCACGACAATCTCAAGAGGCACATGGGTCCTACTTCCTATCTAGAACTAGAAGTGGATGTATATACCTTGGTATGAGATATGTGACACTGATGGTACTACTGGTTTTTATTGTATAACTCTCATTCATATGCATTGCCTATCGCCAGCATATTTGTTTGTACTTGTCGATAGTATGAGATGCCATATGAATTTTGTTTGCTTGATATGGACCTTCTAGGAACAGAGGGGCTCGACAAGGTATTGTTTGACTATGTGTGAACTTGTGATGGTATAAAGGATTGTGTTTTGTTAAAATATAGTTACTTCCCTTGTTACTCTTTATTTAACATTTTATGCAGGGATTGTGTTGACATGGTGATGAGTCCATATCTTAGACTCATTTTGGGCTTAAAATGTAAGGAAATATTGTTCTCAATGTGCTATTATGCTTCATATGATGACTGATATGTTTCTTGTTGACAGGAATGAAGATAAAAATGCAAGGATGGACAATACTCAACACAGCACGAAAAAGGAGCAAAAATTCCAAAAAGACAGTCAAAAGCAATGTCGCAAACACATTTGGCGTATCGTTGCATAGCCAAGGAGACCGCCTAATGTTACAGTACTCAAGACCCCATGTTCATGATAGAAAGGTGACACAGATGAGAGTTTGGTGGATTGCGAACATGATCGGTGGTGAATAGAGACATCGTCGATAGTTTCAGAGACTCAACCCTTTAAGAAATATTGGAGAAGGCGGTCAAATGTACATTCAGCGCATCGCCAAAGTTCTCGATGATAACCGATCTTTACCGTCAAATGGTGAATTGGTGCACAAAATTTCATTAATTTTCACGGACTATATAAGCTTTTTAGCAAGGAAATTGTACAAAGAATATTTCATATCAGTTTTCTACAGAGCGATAGAAGGAGAATAAAGTATATAGAAGGTTCTTGTTGAACAAGTACAGGGTTGGGTGATTTCAAGCTTTAGCAAGAAGAAATTAGAGATATTAGCTGGAGCAATCCTGAGAGTAATGAAAGTGAGAGAGTTAGGGGGCGTACAAAGAATGCTAAAAGCGTAACCCTAAAGAATGCAAATTTATCCTTGAAGTTGAGGCTCCTCAAGTAAAGATCGGCCCTCTTTTACCTCAAAGGTTGAAAACGAAGGAGGATGACACCAAATTCTAAAAATTCTTATCTATGTTCAATACTCTTTCTATCAACATGCCATTAATAGAGGCTCTAACGGAGATGTTGGGTTATTCAAAGTTTATGAAAGTGTTAGTGACCAAGAAGAGAACCTTAGAGTGTGATAACAATTGAAGTGTCGCACAATTGCAGGGCAATCTTGATAAAGATCTGGGTTTCTAAAAAGGATGACCTTGGTGCATTCACAATTTCGTTCACTATCGGAGCTTGCAAGTTTGGTAAGGCGCTTTGAGACTTAGGTGCAAGCATAAATCTCATGCCCTTAGACATCTTTGAATATTTGGGGTTGGATACCCATTTACCAACGACAATGTGGTTGCTCATGGTCAATCGGTCCATCAAAAGACAAGTTAGGATTCTTTATGATATCTTGGTAAAGGTAAACAAATTTATACTACCTGCTGAATTTGTGATTCTGGACTTTGAAGTGGACATTTATGTTCCTATAATTCTTGGTAGACCATTCTTGGCTACCGAGAGAGCTTTGGTAGATACTGAAAAAGGGGATTTGAAGTTTCGGGTGAATAAAGAGAAAATCGTGTTCAATATTTACAAGACTATAAAGCAAGTGAAGAACTTTCGGGTGGTGTTAATCATTGATTGATCTTGGGTTATGTGAAGCAAGTGGAACTACATCGTTCCATGATGTTAACTATGGCTCTGCTTAGGAGGGAACCCAAGGATCTTTGGTATGTTTTTCTTTTTGAAATAATGGGTGTTAATTGTGCGGGTTTGAGAAGTGAAGAAATAGAAGTGGAAAATAAAAAGGGAAACATGATAAGCTAAATCGATGGATTACTGAGTTGAGATGGTGACCACCGAGTTAACCGTCTATTGAGACATTTGATGACTCTTGAGGTACTATCAAATTTGGTGGTCAATGTTGTAATTCGGTAGATCGCCAAATCAGATAGGCAATGGCCAAGTTCACCACCTTTTGAGGCATAAAATAAGGTTTGGCTGCTGTCAAGAAAAGCAGTCACTAATGCATTCAGCGTACCACCGAATATGTTTGGCGAAGTGATTTGGCAGCACCGAAACCTCGTGCCTGACCCGACCTAATTAAGGATTTTCAAATGCCTCAACCTTTCACTCTTCATATTCCCTCCTTTTCACTTCCTTAGCAAGAAAAGGTTCATTATAGCTTTTCTTATTGCATTGTTTTTGGATTGAGTGCATTCCATCAACAAGATTCTCATTTTCAAACTCTCATTGCAGTGCATCATCATTGAGGTATGTTTTTGGCTTTTTGTTTTACTTTTTAAGAATGATATTAGTTGATAAGGACATGCTTAGGTTTTGTGAGGTTGATAATCATAGTATGTTGTTAAAATCTTGTTGGAAATCATATGGGTGATGAATTTTAAGGATTTTAGAATCCTATGTTTTTTTTGTACTTAGTTCATTTGGGTTTTTGATTCTTTTGAGAAATTGTGAAATTGATTGTATATGTGTTATGGGATATGGCTAGATTTGATGATATTATTGCCCAACTGTAGAATGATGTGGTGCGTTTCCCAATTTTGATCATGATATTTTTTTAATAGCCTTTAATTGGGATATTTCTATGAATGTTGAATGCTTTGATTGAATGTGTATGTTTGTTGAGTTGTTTGCTTTCATGGGCTAAGAATGAAATCTGATTAACCTCCGATGATATATTGGGTGACATTATTCTTAAGGGTAATTCATTGTTTGATCGAGTTTGTAGCCACAGTGATAAAGTTAGGGTAGCAATTGACCTTTGAGCATGTGTTGATGTTGTAATGGTGGGATAGTGGGTGATAATTCTCTCATGTTTGTGCAATTTGATTGAATTTTGACTTAGAGGGTATAGGCCTTGCCAGTCAATTTTGCCGACGGTCATTTTTACCGTCGAAAGTGACTCAGTGATGCGCCAAATTGTCACACACACTTCTTTTTCTAATTAATCTTAAATGTTGAGTTTTGTAACTTTTGGCAATTGTATTCTCCATCGCTGAATTAATTTGATGGATCATCGAATTTGCACATTCATTGTCGAAAGTGATCGTGTTTGAAACTCTAAAATCTGTGAAAAAAGTTGATGGTCTATTTGACCGCCGAATAAGTTTGGTGAAGCGCCAATCATGTTCAGCAGGAAAATAGACCTGTCCACCCTGCATGATTTTACTATGATTAATTTTGCATCCTACTCTTTTATGATTGATTCTCACAGACATACTGGAACTTGTTTTGTAGACATGGGCCGACCAAAGGAAATAGTCACTTGAGGAGGATCCCGGCTAGCTCAGGGAGTTATTATAGCCCCCGACCAAACATAGCAAAGATCTCAAACACCTCATAGGGAAGTGCAGGGAAAAGGCAAAAGGAAAATGACTGAGCACAAGATATCTAATAGTGATGATGAAGGAACCCTCAATGTGACATGGACAACTTCAGAGAATGAGCAAGAAGGGTCCAAAACCCTAACACGTGATCCAAGTCCCAAATAGCGATGAAGTGAGGCTAGGTCCAATTTTTTTTGTGACCCTCTCCTCTAGAAATCCTAAATAATATTGGATACCATAGCCCCAAGGCACTTAAACAAGCTAAAAATAGTAAGGCTTAGAACAATTTTGAAAGAGAGGAGGTTTTCGATAATTGGGTAGTTAATCGGTACCCCGAGGTATGGGACATTCTAAAGTTCCACAATTTCAAGTACTTTACCACATCTCAGGGCCCATATATTCCAAGTTGGGTCAGAGAATTCTATGAGGCATATGCTAAGGCCATCCCCCAAAGAAATATTCGGGTGAAGACCATCATCAAGCCTCTTGATGTTGTGGAGGTTCGTGTTGTACAAGTCCCTTGCAGCGAGACAAAAATATTTGGGATGCACATACTGACATTGAAATGACCTTGATGATATGATATAGCTAAAGACTTTTGATGACATCAAAGCTTGGTTGGCCCTATTGATTGGAATCCCAGCTCCGTCGTGGTTAGAGGAAGGGCTATAATTGAAAAGAAGGAAATGAACATTCCAGAGAGGTTTTGGTTCAATTTATCAGTAGTAACCCACTGACATCCAAAAATGAGTCGATACTTTGACATTCAAAAGTGGCATTGGTTGGTAGTATTATGGATCGTCGGAAGTTGAATCTTAGTGTTGTAATTTCCCCAAAGATCCTCACTAGAGAAAAGTAGGTGCAAACCTTACTTCTATTCCTTAGCCTCATCACCGTACTGTATAGGTGAGCCGAAGTTCCCCTCAAAATAAAAATTGATGTGGAGATCACTCCATCGATATCCACTGATATCTTGCGAATAGAGGTTGAGTTTCAAAGGGATGAAGAGGGTTGGGCAAGGAAGAAGTCGATTGATAAAACACCGATAATTGATGTTGAGGCACTTGAGGCTAGCGCTATAGAGCTGCTAACTGTGTAGGTATATATTCTTCCTCTGCCGTATTACCTTATTTCTCTATTCTTGTTGCACCATCTGATCCTCAGGCTAAGGATGACCAACACCTGATCACAAAAGCTACTATTTTGCGCATTGGTTGGTTAGCCAAAGTAGTTGATACTCGTGCCAATCGGGTTAAGTCTTCCTTACCTAGGCTGGTTGAGTAGGACATAGTTGTTGCATTGGCCCTATGCATTGAGGCTGAAAATAAGCAAAGAGAGCTGATTGAGGCTTAGAAGGTGAGAATGGATAGGCTTGAGGTAGTTCTTGAGGATCATGGGAAAGAGTTGGCGACTTTGTATGAGAGGATGATTTCTATGGAAAGAAGGATGGTAGTAGTGATGGCTCGTCAGCCTTAAAAGCTGACATTGAATATTTGAAAGTAGATGTGGCATCTTTGAAGTCTACAAACATTAATTCTTTTTGGGATGGATCGAAAGTGACACCTAGAGTTGATATAAATGGAGTTCCCGATGATATGATGGGAATTGATATTCCAGGTGAGGGTGATGAAGAAGGCAATGTAATAGGCACCCTGGAGATCAATGAAGAGGCCTTGGAAGATGATCCAAGCCAGGCGGAGCTTGAGGAGTTAAAGTGGTTAGAAGCGGAGATTGTGGACACTATGAATAAAGAGTCCCTCAAGGACACATCCATGATTGGTACATCCAATGTCAGTGATCCAGAGCCTATATGGCCGATGATTAACTTAGAGGGTACACTGCAGGATACGTGCATTGATGTCCCCATGACCACTTCTTCAGCTCCACCACCACCACCACACCAAGATTGATCATGTTTAGGGGGATTCTAATTCTCACTCCTTTCTTATTATTCTTACTTTATGTTGTTCTTACATATTGAGGACAATGTTCTCTTTTTAGGAGGGGGTGAGCAGTTTGAAGTCCCCAATATTTCTTATTGATGACTGACTACTATTTTTGCCATGGTTTGGATAGGACAATGTTTACTTTAGTTTTTGTTGATGGAAATTTGAGAAAACTTTTAATTTTTAGTTTGTAAATAATTATTTATTTTGGGTTGTAATAGACTAGTAGTTATTTCAAATTTCTTTATTTTTATTTTGGATAAATGAATGATGTCCTTGATATTTGTGCCAAACCCCATACATATGTGAAAAGTTGTTTAAATGTGTTTATTGTGTCTATAGTCCTTGGCAATCCAAGTATCGGTAGTCTATATCTTTAATTTGGATGGTGCCATGGGCGAGGAGCATGTACTAACTCAATGATTAGTCTTTCTCTTGAAAAATCAATCCATGCATGGATTTTATGCATCTTGAGTTGACTATGTGAGTATTGAGTTTGGATATGCGATGATCATAACTTCTGAGTGTGTGTTGCCACTATTTGAATATGAATCCATTTTGCCAATGTGAGCCAGGAATTTCATTGAAAGGCATGTTTTGCAACATCGTGAACTTGCCCAATTTATTTTGAGGAGTGATTTGGTTGAGCATTAAGAAAGGACCTTTGGTCATCTTTAGTTTCTTTTGAGTCAACCTTTACCATATAAGCCTCCAATGACATTGAATTGATCCCTTAGCGAACCCTTTTTAAAGCGTTGATCCTTTCTTTGACAGCCATATAGCCTTGACCTTTATTGTGAAAGACAATTTCTTCTTGTTCCTCACCATTCCCTCCTTGAGCTTAAGTGAGTGAAAGTAATGGCCAAAGGCCAAAGGCCAAAGTTGGGGATGTTGGTAGAAGAGGAGTGTCTACCATGTAAAAGTCGAGGAAAGAAAACAAAAAAGAAAGGAAGGAGAGGAGTCCTTAAATGATGAAAAAAAGAAAAGGATCCAAAACGCTGAAAATTGATGAAAAGAAAAAGAAATTGTGTGAAAAAGGAGGACCCTCCAAAATTGTTGAAAGATTGTTTCAAAGAGGGGGACACCTAGGATTGAAAATCAAGAGCAAAAGGTGTAAATTGAAGAAGAAAATAATAAGGATCAAAGGATTCATGATCATGAAAATTATGTGTAGATTTAAAGGAGGGATGAGCCATTATTATACATATGTTATCCAGCTTATCCTTAACCCCACATTACAGCCCTGAATTGAGTCATTTGGGATCCTAGTCTGGATGAAATTGAGTAAAATGAGATTGAGAATAAGGTCATGCATGTGGGTTGAATCTTACATGTTATTTCTCATTTAGGAGAGTGAGAGTTGAAGAGATCCATGGACATTGTGTTCTAATCTTGTATGTATAGGATCTTCTTTGGCTTGAGAGAAAGTGGTGATTCTTTTAGATAGTGATTAGTATCTACATGATCAATTGTGAGTGTCGCCATGTCTTTAGCACTCCTTAACCACCTCTTAAAGCTTCAAAATTGCGTAAGTGGTTTGTGGAAGTTTCGAGGATGGATGAAAAAGGTGAAATTGTATGTGTGGCTTCCTGTAGCCCTGTTTGCAAGCATTGAATTGTACTAATTGGTATTTGATTTGCTTGATGGAAAACAAAAGCTTAAGTTGGGAAGTGTTTATGACTCCATATGTTGGACTCATTTGGGCTTAAAATGCAAGGAAATATTATCTTCAATGTGTTATTATGCTTCATATATTGACTAATATTTATGTTTGTTGCCAGGAATGAAGATAAAAGCCTAAGGATGGACAATACTCGACAACGAATGAAAAAGGAGCAAAAATATCAGAAAGGTGATCAGAAGCGATGTTACCAACACATTTGGTGTATCGCTGAATAGCCAAGGAGACCACTAAATATTACAGTATTCAGGACCCAAAGTTCATGAAAGAAAGGCGATGTTGATGAAAGTTTGGCAGATCACTGAACATGATTAGCGATGAATAGAGACGTCATCGATAGTTGCAGATATTTAAGCCTTCAGGAAATACTGCAGAAGGCAATCAAGTGCACATTCAGTGCATCACCAAAATGCCCGGTGATAGCCGACCTTGACCGCCAAATGGTGAATTGGTGCACAAACTTTCATTAAATTACACAAACTATATAACATTTTTGGTAAGGATATTGTATAGAGTATATTTCATATTAGTTTTCTATAAGGACATAGAGAGAGAATAGAGTACATAGAAGGTTCTTACTGAGCAAGTACAGGGTTGGGTGATTTCAAGCTTTAGGAAGAAGAAATTAGAGAGATTAGCTGGAGTAATTTATCTTTTCTCTTGTAATTCATCTTACCCGTGTTCTTAGCTACAGTTTATGGTATTATTTCTCTGCTCCTGAACATGTGTGGCTAAAAATCCTATGTTGGGGGGTGTATATAAGATGGGTCTTTGATTTCTTAGTTGGGTCTATGATATTTTGATTAGATTGGTGTGAATATGAGTGAGTTTACTCCTATTACTATGTTTCATTTATAATCTTGAGGTTGCAAACTTGGGGTTTACTTTAAATCTCTGATTATTGTAGTAATTTGAGTAATTAGAGTGGGCAATAGATGTATTAGCTAGAAATCTTTTGGGTTTTTAGTTGAATTCCATAAAAATGGACTCAATGGCTAAAGTATTAGGAGTTTTACTATAATTTCTCAAGCCAGGTGTGTCCTTGAGCGATTTTCATGTGGAGTTGTAATAGATGTAATAACCCAAAAATTTTGAAAACTTTATTGATGCCTAGTTCACTGATTTCAAGCTTGGTTGGTGTGCCATGCAGAATAATTTGGATTTTTAGTCACGTATGTATAAAAGTAAAGAAAGTGGTTTGACTTTTAAGCCTAATTATGCATGGTTATGATTTTTAAATACTTATCTTCTTTTCAAAAGCATGTATATGTATACATATTCTTGTGGGATGATGGCTTAGCACCGAGGGATTGGAGGCGGGGTGGACTATCTCCAAGGGTCCATACTTCTTTCTGTCAAATTATCTTTCAAACATAGATTCATGTTTATGCCTCGTATGAGATGATTATGTTAAGAATGGATCTATCTTTTGTAAGTAGGTCAGCAATTTATCCACTTTGGGGTAGACGACGAAGTTCCAACTTATAGATCACTTGATCTTATATCAGTTGAGGTCATATCTCCATTATGTTTATATGACTAAGCATTCATGTATCATGGATTTCATGGCATATTGATATTGTATCTTTTCTTATATTCTTTTTTCTATATATGTGCCCTTGTCATCTAACAGTGGTTTACAGGTTGTTTATGTCATATGCATTGCATGCCCACACACTTAGTACATTCAAACATACTAACACATATATTTTTGCCTACATGATCTAACCATATAGGTTCAGGAAACTACATCTATCCACCTCTTGACGGTTAACTTGGATCTTTGAGTATCACTTGTGGTGAGTCCTATGTTCTAAGGATAATACCCATCATCTATCTAGTTCTTATGTTATGTTGTTTGTGTCTTTACTTTGAGGGTGAGCCCAAGCAATATCTTGGCCCCATCCTATTCTAGATTAGAGGCATTGTTGGATACTATGGAGTTCTCCGTATGAGTATGTTACATGTATTACTTGAGATGTTATGGTTATGTATTATGCATGGATGAGATGATTATGTTATGCTATTAGGACATAATTAATGGAAATATGTTTATGTGGAAAGTCCCAAGTCCCTTCTTATCCCCGTAGCGTGAGTCATACTTACCCTCTCCTTAGAACTTATTTGCTAACTGCTATATGATTCATGCAAATTCCATCCCCAATGACATCCCCATAGCTTGAGTACAAAATCCCATAATCTCTTGGAATTATGTGTTTATTGTTTAATTACGCCCTTTTGAACCAATTATATGTAAAATAATGCTAAGAGGATTAAATGAGGACTCTTGAGTTCTCATTCACCTTGTCACGCCTAGGCCCTACTCCCGAGTCGTGACAAAGATAGTATTAAAGTACTACGTTTATAAACAGAGTCCAACACATCACGTCAAGTAGAGTATTATTCATGGGTGTGTTGTGCACCATACCTATGAGTGAGAGGCTATGATGACATTTTACGAATTATCTCACTTCATTGTCCCTTTATATCGTGCTATGAACTATTTTGTAAGAGTTTCTGATCTTGATGGCGTTCTTGCCACTCTTTTAGAATATGCCTCCATGAAGAGCCCATCTCCCAAGATAGGCCCCAGTTATGTCACAACCCAAATAGGGTCCTAGATGTGACATGGCGAAAGAGGACCCGAAGACCCTCGATCAAGCCATCATAGCATCATTACACACATCA